>JASANA010010333.1:0-69059 GCA_030248095.1 Ptycholaimellus sp. GST1_10
CATGCAGATGCTGCAGAAGGCGCTCCAAGGCAAGGTCCATTCCAAGCTGAAACACTCAGGAACGTCGATTGAAGATTACAAGGCGGCTATGGCCAACCTTGAAGAAGCCTTCGGAGACGTCATGTACTCCATAGATAGTGTGATGCAACAGGTCAGGGACCTGCCTGAAGTGAAGTGAGACCATTCCAACCTGGAGTACTTCATGGATGGTGTCCTCAATTGCTTGAGATTCCTCGAGGTCAGGAAGACACCTGACTTCCTCCTCAGACCCTTGGTCAACATTGTGATAATGAAGCTGACCCATCCACTTAAGCAGTGTCTGACAAGAGAATTACTCAAGAAGGAGATTTCACTTCATGACACTACTCTCGATCATATTCTCGGCGTGCTGCGTCCAGAATTAGCCCTATACAGATGACTGGAGCTTAGTGCTATGGCCGCCCAGTCTGTCGTAGGGAAGCCCCAACCTAGAGGCAAAGAAGAATTCCGCTCTAGGCCAAGAAAAAGGTTGGAGAGGCAAGCATCCACAGCAACGACGCTAGTGGCCTCTCAGAACAACCGGGGCAGCTTGAAGGCACCCACTGCCAAGAGCAGGGGAGGGCAGCAGGGAAATGCGAAACCCTCCACACAGTCCTTTGGTACAGGACCAGGGACTAAGACTCAATGCGCTTTGTGTAACCAGTCCAACCATACAGCAGAGAGATGCTGGACTTACAAGGGTTACCAAGCTTGTCACCAGTGGGCGGTTGAGTTAGGTCTTTGCTTCCATTGCTTGAAGCTGAATCACTCTGCGGCAGAGTGTCAAAGACCAGTAAGTTGCTCATGCGGTAGCTCAGGTCACCATCCAGAGCTTTGCGCAAAGCAGAGTGGAGGTGACCAGAACAGGTCAAAGTCTCAGAAGAGAGCTCCTTCTGGACGACAGGACCAGAGTTCCTTCAAGCTAAGCGGAGCCAACCGAACTAAGCTTGGAGAGCGTAAGCCTCAGCGTTCGGTTTCTAGAGGTCCCAAGAAGAGGGCTCAGACCCCAGGACCCAGGAAGGAAGGCAAGGCTGGAAAAGCCATGATGACAGCCTCCTTTGGAATGAAGACACCAGATCAGCCAGGGCAATGGCAGATGTCTTCCTCCACCCACCTGTTCAGCTTAGTAGCTGAAATCTACAACCCTTCCAACCCAAGGGTAAGGAAGAAGGTTTTTGCTGTCCTCGAGACCGGAGCCTCTATGACGATTGTGGACTGGGAATGTGCGCAAATGTTGGATTTAGCGCCCCTAGACAGGGAGACTTTCTCCACCAGCTATTTTGGAGCAGACGCCCCTCGCAACACGGACTTCACCAAGTATTACCTAGAGATGAAGTTGGCCAACGGCTTTGTCCTTCCGCTCTCTTGTTGGTCGAGAGAGGGAAGATTATGTGCAGACCTGGAGATCCTAGCGCTAAAAGAAGAAGATGCTAGGAAGAAGATCTCACAGATCTGCCCAGAGCTTAGCAAAGGGGAGAAACCTCCAAGGGAGTCGAGGACACAGCGAGTCCATCTTCTGATAGGGATGGACCTAGCAACTATGATTCTTTTCCACCCCAACAACAGAACGGTGCCAATAAGTGGCTCCCTGGTGGTGGTAAAGACACCGTTAGGCCCCCTGATAGGAGGTACGGCGGCCAAAGGGACCTTGTCAAAGAAGGCCCAGCAGCGGGTGACTTGTCTCATCAACAGTTCGATAGAAGACAAGATTGCCAACTACTTCTCCTTGGAAGGCTCTGGAATCAAGGAAGAGGAAGTAAACTCTTCCACCATGGATGAAGCCTTCAAGATTTTCCAAGAGAACGTAGAACGTGAAGAAGACGGTACGTATGTAGTACCCCTTCCAGTTTGGAAACCCATTCCCATGCATGTGGGCTCTGGGAAGCATATTGCTATTTCCAGACTCAAGAACCTGTACGTCTCCCTAAAAAGCAAGGGAGACGAGGCTTTACAAGCCTACAACGGATTGATCACAGACCTCCTGGCGGATGGCGTCTTGGAGGTAGTAGATCCTTCTGCCCCTCCAAAGGGGCCAGTAATTTTCCTTCCACACTTTGCGGTAGCAAAGGCGGACAGCTCCACGACCCCTTCTAGGCTAGTGATCGACCCCAGCTCCAAGTTTGAAGGGAGCAAGAGCTTGAACTCCTACTTGTGCCCCGGGCCCAACTTGGTACAAAACCTTTTGGGAGTTGTGCTATCGACTAGGTTTCCAAAATACCTAGTCTGCGGAGACTTATGGTGCTGTTTTATGTCCTTAAAACTCAAGACAGAGTACCAGGACATGACCAGGCTGATTTGGGTAAAGGATCCTCTCCTTCCGCCCACCTCCAGCAACATGGTTCAGCTCAGGTTTACCAAACTACCCTTCAGCCTGTCCAGCTCTCCTTCAGTGACCTTGTGGGTCATAGAGAAGCATCTGGAGCTGTACAAGGAGTCCGACCCAGAAATCTACAAAGACCTGAAGAGTAGGTTTGTGGATGATCATTACTGGGGAGCTGAAACAGTGGAAGAAGCCGTCAACAAGAGCCTTCGAATCAAAGAGATTTACACTGATGCAAAGATGAACATGCGCCAGTTCAAGTCAAATGCAAAGGAATTCGAAGCTCAGATAACTGAAGCTGACCAAGGCAAACGGGAAAAGTCCAAGGTACTGGGAGTCAAATGGGATATTGACTCCGACGAGTTCTTCATTCCCGGCGTAGAGCTCCATCATGCAAGCACTCGCTGAGGTTTGCTCTCTATGGCAGCCTCCGCCTGGAACCCCTTGGGGCTTATCTTGCCGCTAGCCTTAGTTGCAAAGCTCCTGTTTCAAGAGCTGACGGTCAAACGGAAATTGACCTGGGATGTAGACATCCCAGCAGATCTACGTCCTGAATGGGAAATGGTAAGGTCAGACCTGTTCCGTCTGGGAGAAATAAAAATCCCCAGAAGGGTGGTCTTAGACGCATCCATCCCCATCTCACTTGTGGTCTTTACCGATGCTTCCATGGTAGGGCATGCGGTAACTGTCTATGTGTTACAAGCAAGACAGTCTCAAGCCACCAAGTGTCAGGACCAGCCGGACTATGTATGCCAAGATCTGGACCATGCAGCTTGTTCAGCTGCAAACTGCAAACACCATGTGTCCCATTCCTCATGCTTGCTTCTGGCGAAATCCTTCGCCAATCCAGAGAAACTCCAAGGGGAGATTCCTAAAGCAGAGCTTTTGGGACTTCTGAAGGGAGTCCAGTTAGCGCAGTGGCTAAACACGCACCTTCCAAGCACTTGGAGGCCCAGCTCTATTGCTGTTTTCTCTGATAGCCGCATTGCTCTGTTGCAAGTTGCGGGCTAAACAGCCTCCACTTTGGTTTTCGTAAAGAACCAAGTGGAGAAGATAAGGAAGATTCGCGATGAGCTGGGTTTGCAATTAGACCACGTCATGGGTTTACAAAACCCAGCGGACATTGCCACAAAGATCATTTCCTTTCCCGAGTTCATGGACCCCCAGACACAATATTTGTGGTTTCACGGACCCAAGTCATTGGGAAGAGGGCATGATCCAGATGGCAACAAGCTCGGATGAGCTGGAAGCTGCCTTGTTAGAAGAGGCAGGAGAGCAGGAATGCAAGAATCCTGCATCCTGTCTGCTCACTTCCACCTACACCGAGAAGACAGTCGAAGGGGAGACGCCAGGTCCAGCTGGACTGCTGATGTCTTGCTACAGAGACAAGTCAGCTAACTGGCTGTTCAAACTCACAGCCTACCTATATCGGTTGAAAACGGCAAGAGCTGAGCATCCTCCCCATCTGCAACTCTTGGCTAGAGAAATCAAAAAGGCAGAGGAACTGTGGCTGAAGCATGTGCAACGATTGCACTTTCCCCAGCTCCTCGAAACCCTGGAAAGGTTACACAACGATCCCAAAACCACTGGTACACAGTGGGTGGAATTTTTCTGCAAGCAATGTGGCGGCAGACGCACCATGCTAGATAGCAAGGGTGTCATAAGGGTTGTGAACCAAACCACCTTTTCCGATTCAGTTTTCTCTTATGCGCCAAGAGTACTACTCCCAGTAAAGCATAACCTAACCCTCATGCTAGCAAGGGACACGCACCAAAGTTGTGGACACTTCAAAGGCAAGATCTCTATGATTGCCTTTGGACGGCTCTACGAGGTCCACCACAGCCGCAAGCTGATGGACAAGGTGATCAAGCAATGCTTTGTGTGCTCCAAGATGGAGGGAGCACCCTTCTCAGCTCCAGCTTTTGCACCCATACCGAAAGAAAGACTAGAGTACACAGTAGCATTTGCCTTTGTCAGCCTGGATCTGAAGGGTCCTATCTATGTGCGGGTCCCCAAAATCACAGAAGACAACCAGGAGGAACGTCCTAAACGAGGTAGGAAAAAGAAAAAGGACACTTGGCATGAAGTCAAGGCCTGGATTCTCGTTTACTCCTGCGCCGTGACCAGAAACTGCGATGGAGAGCTTCTGATGGCATACTCTGGCGAGGCAGTCATGCTAGGCTTACGCAGCATTTTTGCTCGCAGAGGAGTACCATGCATCACTTACAGTGATAACGGCTCCAACATAAAGGCGCCCCTGAACTGTTTCAACGCCTCCATCAGCCTCGTTCAGTTACCAGCGAAAGAACAAGGCAAGGTCATGTCATTTTTGGCTGATCGCCAAATCCAGACAAGATTTGCTCCTCCAGGCCATCCTGCGTCCAACTCGTCAGCCAAGTCCATGGTGCGATTGACCTCCAAGGTTCTCAAACGTCTCACAGAGGGACGTCCAATGCCCGCAGAGACATTGCAAACGCTTCTAGCGGAGGCTTTCACTATGATTTCCTCCAGACCACTTTTCATCCTAGGTGACGAGCCAGACGACTTACGGGTCATCACTCCCCTGCATTTCATCAGCCCAGGGTCTCGTCTAGTCTTACCTCCCATGATTGATGTGGGAGACGATCCTGACTATCAGGAGACAGATGACACTCATTACCTGGCCAAATGCTGGGAGAAAGCGGAGCAACGTCTGGAGAAAGCATGGGCGGAGTTCCAACACTACCTCCCACACTTGCTGGCAGTGGAGAGAAACGCCCGTTTCCCTCCACGCAAAGGCGAAGTCACGCAAGAGCCAGAAGTGGGAGAAGTATGCTACCTCCTAGATGCTTCTTTACCCAGAGGCACATACAAGCTATGAGTCATTCAGCACATCACGCAGGATGAGTCGACAGGATTTGCTTGCATGGCTGAGGTTAAGGTAGGAAGTGGTAGAGTGCTGCCTCAACATGTGCGCACTCTCATTCCACTCCTGCGAGAGCAACGGCCAGACCCTACGCCAGCTCAGGAACCCAACCATCAGCCAGATTTACCGGATGAAGACATGATCGAAGCTCAGCGCATTCCGATCATTCCCCAAGAGGAAGCGGAGCAAGAACCTGACCTGGAACAGACACAAAGAATACAGACTCGAAGCAAAAAGGGCATTTTTTGTCCTCGCCGAGCCAAGGGAGACACCAGAACACTGGACCTCACGAGGCGAGTAACCTTTGAGGGCGACGACTTTGATGATGCTCCTCCAGTGTCAATATTCACTACTCATGCCCTGCCAGTGAAAGATGAGAAGCAACAATGGGAGACACCAATGCTGGAGGCTTATGATGACTCATTATCAAGCCTCTACAGCTCCTACGATCACTTGCTTCAGCAGGAAGAAGAAGACATGACAGGAGATTGCTTCTTGCCTATGTCTGATAGCCCAGGTGGGAGCTCTCCCAAGGGAAGTCTTCCCAAAAAACCAAAACCTCCACCGGAGGCCAGGAGACCCCCATCAACAACCTCGCTCCAACCTTGCTCCAAGTCCAAAGACAGACAGAAGTCAGGAATAGCAAAGCTTCTATGCTTCTTGATGCTGTTGTCAGGAATGGGTCAGGCAGAAGCAAAGGCGGAAGCCTTTAATGCTTCATCTCTCAACTACCCATTCCAAGTCTGTCTTTTGGCACCCCATACGGGAACGCCTCTGAAACTTCCGCAGAGGCTAAGAGCTTGCCAGCTCCCAGTCCTGAAAGATGACTACTACAGGAAGAATGTGACACTCCACGTGCCAAGCGGGCAAGTGCCATCAGTCAAAGCCTTCCACTGCCTATATGAAACAGTGACAGCAAGGATGACGATGGGCTTCTTTGGCACAAGAGCTCTCCTAAATGACATTCATGAGAGCATAGAGCACACCTCCGTGCCAGATCAAGTCTGCCGCCAAGTCCAACTGAGCAGATTCTTTGGCAATGAGAAGTTAGTTCAGATCGCTCCAGGGGTAAAATCTACCAACCGGAACCTGAGCGTGGACTATTCATGGTGCTGCTATGAAAAGATAAATAACGTCACCAACCTGATAGTGACAGAAGGAACAGTCAGTTACCTAGCTAAAGACCACATAGTCTCTAACTTGGGACTGCTGATGGACTGTGATATCAAAAAGGGAGTCTGTCACTCTCCTCATTGGACAATACAATGGGACGCTTTGCAAGTTGAAGAATTTTGCCCCTTAGAAGCCAAGGGAAGATTTGAAGCAGTCATCAATCCTCCATACCTGACAATTCCTGAAATTCAGGTAGCACTGACACTTTTAAGAACGGAAACCGAAGGGACAGAGCCCATTTCCGTCAGTCAGTTGCAAGAAACTTTGGAGGATCGTCTAGCCTGCAACGTAGGCAAATTTTCCTTCTGCACGGAAGAAGGTCCGATACTAAGTATGGACAGTTGGGATGAGAAAGCATGGTTCAGTTTGAATCATGCACTCTGGTTTCCAGGGAATCGCTCGACGATTCCGCATCTGAAAGGAGTAGTCTTTGATAAAACCCATGTTGGTTTTGAACATGATGACAGACTACCAGACCCTATCAATGCCAAGCTACGCTACCTCTTTAATAGCATCAGTGAGATGGTAGAGGAGCGATTCAGCTTGATGCATGTTGAATTCTGTCATCTTAGCAAGTTACATTTGGAAGCAGTGCTACAGTTGACTCAGCTCAGCCCGACTCATGGAGTCAGAGCACTTCTAGGAGTCAACAATGTCACTGCAGATGTCATCGGGGATATAGCTTATATCACGCCTTGTCTTCCAGTGTCTATCACTGAAATCTACCTGGATCACGATCCGGAAGATGGTTTAGGCTGTTCAGTTTTCATCCCAGTCAAGACGGAAGGAGGAAAGATACTCTTCTGGCCTCCATCATCTTTTGACCTGGTGACAGACAGCCCTCGTATTCCATGTCAAGAAGTCAAGTCATTCGTGTTACCTACTTTGGAAGAAGCTGACAGCAGAAATGACACTTGGAGCAGAGTTGAGCACAAGGTCTACTTGAAGGAGCTGAAGGGAGGGTTCAATCCCAGAACTCAATCAGCCATCAAGTTTTCAGCTCCTCTGCTGTTCCATGCTTGAGTAGTCTATCCTCCTGGAGCTCTGGCCAGCTACCTCAGCCAGATTCCCTCCATGGAGAAGACTCTCCAGACGACAATAGACTATGCATCTAGGCTCAGCCTAAATCCAGATGCTGTTGCCGGAACTATTTGAGCTACAGGTGATGCAGTTGGACATTGGACTGAATCTTGGACTAAGGGTGCACAAAACCTCCTAGAAGGGGCTGCCTCAGCTGCTTCTTCCCTGGAGGAAAACGTGATCCAGCCAATTCTTTCCATAATCCTCTGGATCCTTGTCTTAGCGCTGATCATTGTCGCTATCGGAGTGTGCATCTACTTCTTTGGCTGCTCTCCAACAGGCAAGCGCTGGGTTCATCGGATGCTGCCCAAGAAGCTTCAGGCAACGACAGGCGACTTTGACGTCAAGTTCCATCGGGATCGACTCAACCCAGATGGATGGGTGGAGCTACCTACCATGAAGACGGACAAGCATGATGACATCATCAAGGCGGACCTCAAGATCTAAGAAGAAGTGAAATTTGATGAAATAAATTTAGATTCTATGACCCCCTATGATGATCCCCCAATTACTAACACATTGTCTCTTGATATTCAATACATCCGGGCGGCCGGGTGTGTGGAGGAGGTCCTTCACGATGTCACCATCGAGGAGGACCAAACCAGAATGGTGAAGGTCCCCTAGGCCCTCTCAACTTCCCGAATTGTGATAGATCCAAACATGGCCATCCCAGTCCCTATAAAAGGCTGGGATTTTCTCCCTGTTTGGCAGTGTCAGCACTACTAACTTCAGATGCCCCCTCATCCTACGCTAGATAAACTTGAACCAGAAAAGAGAGACCTTCGGCCTGTACAAGGGAAGTGGGAGCGCGGGGGGAAAAGGGGAAGAAGGGAAGAAAGGGGGGGGGGGGGGGGAGAAGGGGGGGGGGGGAACGTAGGTGAGGCCGGTGTGGCCTGCGGCGGAGGTGATGGTGAAGGTCTTGGTGGAGCCGGCTTGGGCGGGACTAGTAGAGTCAGGGGTGATGAGGATGAAGGAGTTGGTGGGGCTGATGGCGGCCTCTGACCAGAGACTGCCCGAGGCCGTCCGTGTAATGACAAGCTGCAAGAGGTGCTAAAGGAACCTGGTAGGTGAGGCTGGTGAGGGCTGCGGCGGAGGTGACGGTGAAGGTCTTGGTGGAGCCGGCTTGGGTGGGACTAGTAGAGTCAGGGGTGATGAGGATGAAGGAGTTGGTGGGGCTTATGGCGGCCTCTGACCAGAGACTTCCCCGGGCTGTCCGCTTCTGCTGAGCTTTGTTCCCGTTCTTCCTGAGGGAGTCCTTGTCCAAATTCGCCACGCGGTCAGATCCAGTGTAAAACGCCTGCACCCATTGGCCGTCCAATGTGGAGCTGGTTGGCCAAGTGGAGAGAGAAAGAAAGTGGTTACATCGACATTGATGCTGGAAGTGTTGTCGGGTATGTCGAGGGTTAGGCTGAGAGTGCCATCGGCGCCAAGGTCCTCCACTCGCTCCCAAATTTCCGATCGATATCGAGGGGGTGGCTCTAGCCAGCCCCACCGAAAGCTCCGTCTTCGCTCCGTCTTCAGTTGTTCCAAATTCTAGGTTATTGTCAGGTGAATGGTGGTGGTGGTGGTGACTGGCACGGGGAGCTTGATGCTGTAGTTGATGTAAATCTTCACTTTGCGTGACTGGCGAGGCTTGAGTGGCATGCCATCGTTCGTTTTCACTGCCACCTACCGCCAGGATTTATCATTTCTGGCGATTCAGGGAATGAATTTCGAATAATGGCTAACAAAGATGTTGAAGGGCAAGCCGGGCTTGAAGTTTTCGGTAGATTTTTGCAGGCTGACATCGTATCTTTTTCGATGATAGGAGACAAGGCTCTCTTCCTCTCTGCAAAAGGGATTGAAGTGAGCGGGGTTGGGGGCGGAGGGGTGAGTGGAGGAAATATAGCCTGGTAATGCCGGTGAGGTCTTCACTGACAGAGGCCACCACCTTGATCTGGCCACCCCAGCTTCCAATCAGATTGGTAGCCGCTAGATCTTCGTTTGCGAACGTTACAGTGAACTGAAATTTAGTTGTTTTAGACTGCTAGAGCAATATAAAGTTGCCTTATTTTGTTAACTGATTGATTCAATTTTGCCACCAAATTGAAGCAAAATTGATATTGTGATACAAAAGCAATAAAATCTGCTGAAAGCAAGGTAGTATTTGTTGAAGCCGGTATGAGGGGGCATGCCTGTCCATCGCCGTCAAGGCTGCCAGTGACGCGAAGGCGTGGGGGTGGGGGAGGGGTCCAATACTCCATCGTCCACACAGGCTCCCCCATATCGTCGTACTCGAAGATTGGCTCCGGCTCCGGGTGCATCCAAGGCTGTCCACTCCACGGCTCTTTCGCCTCCACCACCACCGGGCCCTCCACTGCCTTCCCGTACGTATACCTGCACAAGTCCTTCCTTCATTCATTCTCATCTCACGAATCTATTCTAGGTTTTTGCAATAACACCAATTCGCCTGGCAGCCATAATGAATGCTCAGCCTGTAGGATCAAGAAAGGAGAGTAAGAATAGAGTGACTTTGCAGAGACGGTGACTCGAAGGTCGTCGGTGTCGAGCATGAGGGACGGCGGCTCCACCTTCACCTCGAACTTTGGCAGCACTCAAACCCCCACCCTCCTTCTCATCACCTCACCCTTTCCCCCCTCCCAGACCATATTTGTCCACGGAGAACTCCTTCCGCGTCTCACTGTCGTCCTGGGCCTTGAGCAGGACCTGCCAGGAGCCCAGCGGCGGCTCATCCGACAGCTTCAGCTAACCGCTCAGCACTCCTTCAAATCCAGCAGCAGCTTCAGTGAGATGGAGGCAGAGAGAAGGAGAAGTGGAAACCCTTGTCGAGTGGGGCGTCCTCCCGGCTGACCATGAGGTTGCTGAGCGGGTCGTTGATCTGCAGATGCACGGAGCCCTCGTACGGCTTCAGATCCGGCTTTAGCACCACAGCCCGGTACTTTACTGCACAGCATCTCCATGCCATACACATATCCCCTTGAAGTTGAAAAGGGAGAGACCGGTATCGCCGGGCTTGTAGATGGCCTTGTCGGTTTGTATGAAGAGGGAGAGGGCCTTGGCCGAGAACTCCAGCGGCTCCTGCTTTTCGAAAAGCGTTCGGCCTGACCCATCCTCGCCTAGATATTATTTATGAGCTTTGTCATGCTGCTTTTAAGAGCATTAGCTTGCCTTTGATGTGGAGGAAATAGGATTTCCCGCTCACCAGGCGGGTGCTAGGCTCGAATAGGCGCATCCTCTGCGGACTTCCTCAAGAAACTCGCACATTTTGGGTGCCTTGCCTGCAGAAATGACGCAAAGAAGGCGCAAACCTATGGGAAGGTTGGATCGGCGAATGGAGGCGAGCGATTCGTTCTTCTCGCCCAAGATAGAAGCAGTGATGAGGTTTCGAGCCGGAATGTCCTTCAGAAGCTGCAGCGTGAAGGAATACTCGCTGTCCGGCCGAATCCGCTTCGGACCCACGGCCAGGTAACGCCCTGGCCTGTACACATTACACTGATGACACCCAATCTGGACTGCAGGAGAACTTGACCAACATTGATTCCTCAGGCTCATCCTGGCCTTGGCAGCCGAGGCAAAGCAGCCCAATAAATAACCCCAATTGATGCAAATGCATATCTGCAGAGCAATTGACTTTTCCATCGAACCCGAGCAATGCGCTAAATATCCGCTGAATAGTGCAAGTGGAGGCTAGTGTGACGGGAAGAAAGGAGGCGATAGGGAAAGCTGACAGAAGGAAGACGAATGGGCTGATTTCTGTCTGATTTTGGTCGCGAATTGGGTGCAGCCTCGCAACGCAGATGTCAGACGCACTAAAAAAGCCACTGCTGACTGCAATGGAAGAGGTGAGAGCGGGAAAGGGCCGTATAGAATGTGGACTGTGGGCCACGCCCACGTCAACAAATTATATCTGGTACCATCGGCAGGCCAAATGTGGGTCTCTTTTCTCCAAAATTTGCATTTGTCTCGAGTAAAAAGTCAAGGAAATACAATTTCTACTAGTGGAATCTGCTGCTTGGACAGTTGCATTTTGTTTTTGGCGCGCAGTTCAGTGTCTCTTTCCATGCGCGCCCAAAAACAAAATGCAGATGACGCAGCAGATTCCACTAGTAGAAATTGTATTTCCTTGACTTTTTACTCGAGACAAATACAAATTTTGGAGAAAAGAGACCCACATTTGGCCTGCCGATGGTACCAGATATTTCTTCCACTTTTAATATAAAATAAAAAGTATAAATATATTGAGTTATATATTTAGTTAAGACTTTATTAGATAAATAAATAAATAATAAACAAAACTTTATTCAAATAAACATTTTTGCGCGGCCGAAGGCCGCCTGCCGCGGAGGGCAGGGCAGTCAGAGCTCCGGAGGCCGGAGGGCATGGGTGCGGAGGCCCCGGAGCGTAACCTAGCATGCGAAGCATGCTAGGCGAAGCGTAGGGGCCGTAGCACCCGTGCCCGGAGGCCGGAGGAGCTCTGGCGCCCTGCCCGAGGCGGCGGGCGGCCAAGGCCAGCTTAAGCAGTTACCTCATTTTTGCGTCCGTCTTTCCGCATATATATATATATATATATATATGTGCCTCCGGGGGCGGGCCTCTGCGGTTTTTCAACCAAATTGGCTGAATTTTTGCATGAAGGTCCGCCTGGGTGGTATCTCCAGGCCATTTTTGGTGCTTGGCGTAATTTTGCGTTTTTCGCCCAAAACCTAAAATTTTGATGTTTCAAAGTACCAAAATTCATAAATCGCTGGTTTTTTAATGAAATTGGCTGAAATTTTGCATGAATGTCCGCCTAGGTGGTGGCTTGATAGCTTTATTGGGTTTTTGCAAAATTTTTGGATATTTTCCCAAAACTCAAAATATTGATGTTTCAAAAACAAAAAAATCATAACTCCCTGGTTTTTCAATGAAATTGGCTGAAATTTTGCATGAAGGACCGCCCTGGTGGTGGCTTGGGACTTTTATTGAAGTTTTGGAAAAAAATCAGGGTTTTACCCGGAACTTAGAATTTTAATGTTTCAAAATTAAGAAATTATAACTCCCAGATTTTTAGACAATATCGGCAAGTAACTAAATATGCAATTAGTAAAATTCGCTCATGTAGATTGACAATATTGCTCGGAACAGTGGCCGCGCATCTTGGCGACAGCCGAGAATATCTTGTTTAATAAAAATAACAAAAAAGAAAAGTTTCGAAAATGCAAAGAACAATGCAAATTTATTGGCAAACTAAAAAAATACGTGAGAAATTTTCTTGGCTTAAACTCAGGACAATCGATTTTCGGGAGAGAAGAACTTTAATTTAGGCCTGCCGATGGTAGCAGGTATTTTCTCAACTTAAAAAACACAAAAATCAAAATGAATACCAGAGAAGGATTCGAACCTCCTTGTTTCACCCATCAGTCCAATCGCTTACACCACTACACCACTGTTGCACTTATAAGCAATGTATAAACTAACTGTTATGAATAAATAAATACATGAAGCCCCGGGACACGAGGAAGGGGGGGGGGTGGGGAAGAAATTAATACCTACAATCGGCCATTGAGCAGATGCGGAGTAGTCGTGGTGGTAGGAGGAGGACTTGGAGTTCGGAAAATTGGTTTTTTACATTTTTCATGCCAAAATAAAAAGTTTTGTACAAAAGTCAAAAGATAAACTAATTAAATCGATGTTGCTCATTCTAATGGAAAAAGAATTAGAACAATTGGAGCTTTCTGTAGCGACCAGCAGCCTTATCAAATTAAGATATAGCAATAACCCAGAAAACATACACCTGGGTTGAAAAGAAGGGCTGGGCGCTGACGGTTCGCCTTGCTCCCTCGCGCCAGCCCAATTGACCATTTTGCTGGGTTCGGTAGAAGGCCATGTTGCTTTGCCTCCCTACTGAGCATTTCCAAGAGGCCCGGAGTGTTGGCCTTCAGTAGCTCCTGGCAAGATTCGTCTTTTCTCATCATCCATAAGCTCCTCCCAATGCCTTCCAAATGGAACTCAGGAGGCCTCGCACCTTGAGCCGGGAATGGTAGGCGATGTAAAGGAGTTCGGAGCGGTGGGTCTCATAGAAGAGCTCCAGCTCGCAGTAACGCCGCCATGCAGGCATCGCGAGGCCCAGATCGGCCCACAGGAGCTGGCCTTCCTCCAGCTTCTCCGGGTGCCGTTGCAAATGGCTTGCTCTGGATGGGCTGATCAGTCGGAATCGACTGCCGTAGAGGTTTTCGTAGATGGGCGATTGGAATAGGACCTATGCCAGACTTCCTATATATATATCTGGTCCAGAGGGTTGCGAAGCGTCTTTGCAAGACATCAAGCAAATGGTCAGAGCCCTTGCTCAAGCAAATTTGAGATCTTGGGTGTCCCAAAGAGATCAGTTTTAGGGGTTAGTGTGTAGTGCCTTGACCGTGCTGTGATATTGGGAGCAAAAGGAGTCGCCAGGACGTCTGAGCAGAGGGATGGGCTGAAGGGGGCGTAGGAAGATGGTAGTTAGGAAGCCACCGCCGAAGAGTTCCAGCATGATTCGCAGGAGGAAATTTGAGATGATTGCCAGGGGCCCAGAATCTCGTGCACTCAGGCCCACGCGTCTGGCTAGGGTGCGTGTGGAAAAGAGAGTGAAGAGAAAAGCCAGGCAGCGTTGTATCGAATACGGCAACAGCGTGGCTGGGGAGAGAGATGTGAGCTGAAGAGCCGGACGCCTTCAACCAATATGCAACAGTTTGCGTACAATTTAGTAGCCATTTGGGCTGGCGCGAGGGAGCAGAGCGACCGTCAGCGCCCAGACCCTCTTTTCGACCCAGGTGTATGTTTTGAGGGTTATTGCTAGATCTTAATTTGGCTCACTTCAACTACCCGCCCTCAAGGTTTCTACCTCCCCCTCAAGTTTCTACCCCCCCTCATGAATCCGTTCAAACCTGAGGAATGGGTAAGAAAAATTTTTCATACCCGAGGAATGAGTATGAAAAATTTTTCATTCCACCAAAAAATGGCCAAATTTTTATATTCTTTTCATAAAACTTGTGTCGATGGCCCCAAAAATGAAAACGACTAGAAACGAGTGCTACCATTCGAAGCGGAAATGTCCAATACGTAACCCCACGTAGTTAGTTCGATAATTTTTAAACAAAATTTTTGAGAAATCAGGCGGAAAATGCTGGTGGTATGAAAATATGGCAAAAAATATGGAAAATGAGTGAAAAATATGGAAAATGAGGAATGTGTATGGAATTGGCATTCTCGGCAAAATGCAACTGCCCAAGCAGCAGATTCCACAAGCAGTAATTGTATTTCTTTGACTTATAACTCGTGAAATAGATTTTTGCGCGGCCGAAGGCCGCCTGCCGCGGAGGGGGCTGATTGTTATGTTATGTATAGGAAATATGTTATGTTATGCGGGAGAAAACAGGCTTTAATGTTATGTGCTGCATAAGAAAAGTGGGTATAGAGTTATGTTATGCATAAGAAAAGTGGGTTTAGAGTTATGTTATGCGTAAGAAAAGTGGGTATAGAGTTATGTTATGTAAATGCAATGGTGTATTTTTACTAAAATAAAAGTGCTATGCTCCATAAAAAGGCTCAGCAGCCAAAGGGATGCAGTGCATTGAGTACCTGAGTGCTGCAGGTAGGCCAAGCAAGCATATTATGGCAATGCAACTTGCCACAAGTAGTGAACCTCCCTAACAAATGGTCTAAACCCCCTCACTGCTCAGGGGCGGAGCTACCTATGGGCATTTTAGGCGAATGCCCCCCCCCGAAGCCATTTGGGGGGGGGGGGCAACGCCCCCCCCGAAATGCTTGAACAAATTTTCACTTTAGGCAAAAGAGCCAAAAAAAATTTGCGCTCCGCGCAGTGTTGATAATTTATCTCATTACATTAACTAGTGCTTAAGTCATTTATGCTATTTTTTCCCCAAAATAAATCAAAATTGTGTTTTATGGGCCAGATTGTCAAAGCACATTTTTACTTGGTTTCTGTTTGCCTAAAGATTAAAAATTGTTTGAACTAATTTTCACATTAGGCATAACAGCCAAAAAAATTTGCGCTCCGCGCAGTGTTGATAGTTTTTTTCATTACATTTGCCAGTGTTTAAGTCTATTTCTTCTTAATTTTTTTCCTAAATCAATCAAATTTTTGTTGTATGGGCATTATTGCTTAAGCACATTTTGCCTTGGTTTCTGTTTGCCTAAAAGTTATATAATTTTTAATTCTTTCTAAAGCTTAAGCACAGTAGTGAAATGATCAAAAATTCCTTCGCTATCATAAACTGAGAGAAATTCTTATATTTGTAAGGAGATGCATGAATATTATGTATATTGCTGTTGTGTCTCCTCCTCCACACCTCTCCTTCCACTGCGATTTATCTTCACTCTATGCTGATGGGATGAAGAAGCTCTAACTCTCAAAATTGAAGACATGTCCAAACCTCACATATCTACTCTTATACTTAAATATTCTTATAATCCATTTGTTGGCTAAAAAAATTGGCGCGCTGTGTGTATGGGTTGAAGATGTTAGCACAATTAGAACTTTTGTAAAAACTTAAGCAGCCTGCCTGCAACAAGAAAAAAATTGTTTAACACAAATTTTACAGCAATTCAGCCCTGAAATTTTTTCCAAAAAGGAGTGCACAATTCCTTTACAATTTTAAGAGTCATTTTTTCAAAGTTTCCGGTGCCTAGGGGACGGGGACACCCCTCCCCATAGAACCCCCTCCCCAGGTCGGAGCTTCGCTCCTCCATTTTGCCCCCCCGAACGAAAATCCTAGCTCCGCCCCTGTCACTGCTAATGGGGAAAATTAAGACCAGGACATTAAAAGTTGGAATTTTCAAATAAACCTCATGGATCCATGTTATGGGTATACATGGCCTCGTTTTGATGCATTCAGTGAGAATCTGGTCACTGAATGGATAGTTTGGACCAAAAATTTAGTGAAATTGGCAAATTTGTGCCCTAATTGTTTTGTTATGTTATGTAAGTGAAGTGTTATGTTACGTTATGTATTAGTGTACTAGCAACCCCATCGGGGCTCCATAAAAAGGCTCAGCAGACAATGGGATGCAGTGCATTGAGTCCCTGGTGCTGCAGGTAGGCCAAGCAAGCATATTATGGCAATGCAACTTGCCACAAGTAGTGAACCTCCCTAACAAATGGTCTAAACCCCCTCACTGCTAATGGGGAATATTAAGACCAGGACATTAAAAGTTGGAATTTTCAAATAAACCTCATGCATCCATGTTATGGCTATACATGGCCTCGTTTTGATGCATTCAGTGAGAATCTGGTCACTGAATGAATAGTTTGGACCAAAAATTTAGTGAAATTGGCAAATTTGTGCCCTAATTGTTTTGTTATGTTATGTAAGTGAAGTATTATGTTACGTTATGTATTAGTGTACTAGCAACCCCATCGGGGCTCCATAAAAAGGCTCAGCAGCCAAAGGGAGCAGGCAGAGTACCGAGTGCTGCAGGTAGGCCAAGCAAGCATATTATGGCATGCCCCCCCCCCCAACTTCCACAAGACAACCTCCCAACAAATCCACACCCCCACCTATTGGGAAAATTAAGACCAGGACTTAAAAGTTGGAATTTTCAAATAAACCTCCCCCCCCATGCATCCATGTTATGGCTATACACCCCTTTTTTATCATTCAGTAGAATCTGCCAGTCACTGAATGATAGTTTGGACCAAAAATTTAGTGAAATTGGCAAATTTGTGCCCTAATTGTTTTGTTATGTTATGTAAGTGAAGACGTATAAGTGTACCTAGCAACCCCATCGGGGCTCCATAAAAAGGCTCAGCAGCCAAAGGGATGCAGTGCATTGAGTACCTGAGTGCTGCAGGAGGCCAAGGCAAGCATATTATGGGGAAGGCAACTGTGCCACAAGTAGGAACCCCCAACAAAAACGCAAAAAAAAAAAAAATAGCAACATAACATTTACAAACCTAACATTTACTTTTCATTTACATAACATAACATAATTTTCTTTTACATCACATAACATAACAAAACATAGCATAACATAACATAAACTAACAGTGAAAGTTTTGGGAGGGAAGGTCCAGTGGAGGAATTGAAGGTCGGTGGAGGGAAGGTCCAGTTTAGGGATTGACTGTTGGTGTAGGGGTGGGACGGTCCAGGGATGGGAAGGTCATGGGGGAGGGAAGGGAAGGACAGGGAATGGAAGGGAAGGTCCAGGGGAGGAATTGAAGGTCGGTGGAGGGAAGGGAAGGTCATGGGGAAGGGAAGGTTGGTGGAGTTGGTGGAGGGAAGGGAAGGTCATGGGGGAGGGAAGGGAAGGACAAGGGATGGAAGGGAAGGTCCAGGGGAGGAATTGAAGGTCGGTGGAGGGAAGGGAAGGTCATGGGGAAGGGAAGGTTGGTGGAGTTGGTGGAGGGAAGGGAAGGTCATGGGGGAGGGAAGGGAAGGACAGGGGATGGAAGGGAAGGTCCAGGGGAGGAATTGAAGGTCGGTGGAGGGAAGGGAAGTTCATGGGGAAGGGAAGGTTGGTGGAGTTGGTGGAGGGAAGGGAAGGTCATGGGGGAGGGAAGGGAAGGACAGGGGATGGAAGGGAAGGTCCAGGGGAGGAATTGAAGGTCGGTGGAGGGAAGGGAAGTTCATGGGGAAGGGAAGGTTGGTGGAGTTGGTGTAGGGAAGGGAAGGTCATGGGGGAGTGAAGGGATGGACAGGGGATGGAAGGGAAGGTCCAGGGGAGGAATTAGGTCATGGGGGAGGGAATTGAAGGACAGGGGATGGAAGGGAAGGTCCAGGGGAGGAATTGAAGGTCGGTGGAGGGAAGGGAAAGTCATGGGGAAGGGAAGGTTGGTGTAGGGAAGGGAAGGTCATGGGGGAGTGAAGGGATGGACAGGGGATGGAAGGGAAGGTCCAGGGAAGGAATTAGGTCATGGGGGAGGGAAGGGAAGGACAGGGGATGGAAGGGAATTTCCAGGGGAGGAATTGAAGGTCGGTGGAGGGAAGGGAAGGTCACGGGGAAGGGAAGGACAGAGGATGGAAGAAGGGAATGTCCAAGGGAAGGGACGGAAGGTCAGGGGAGGGAAGGTCAGGGGAGGGAAGGTCCAGGGGAGGGAAGGTCCAGGGAGGAATTGAAGGTCAGTGGAGGGAAGGGAAGGTCATCGGAAGGGAAGGACAGAGGATGGAAGAAGGTAAGGTCCAAGGGAAGGGAGAACTTTTATTTTAGTAAAATTACACCATTGCATTTACATAACATAACGCTATACTCACTTTTCTTACGCATAACATAACTCTATACCCACTTTTCTTATGCATAACATAACTCTATACCCACTTTTCTTATGCAGCACATAACATTAAAGCCTGTTTTCTCCCGCATAACATAACATATTTCCTATACATAACATAACAATCTCGGTTATGTTATGTGAAAGTAATGTTATGTTATGCGTATGTTATGTTATGCAAAAAATATTTTTATGTTATGTTATGCAGATTTTTTATGTTATGTTATGTGGTAGTACGTTATGTTATGTAACTTAAATTGACCCAGAGGAGGGCAAAGAGGGTAACCTGAAGCTTGCCCTCCATCTGAGCCTGTCGCCGACGCTGCTCCTCCTGGCGCGCCTCGTCACGCTCCCGCACCGTCTCCTCACGCAGGGCTGTCAGAGCTCCGCGGGCTTCCTGGAAAGGTTGGCTCTAGCTGGCTGAGGGTTTAGGAGGGGGTGTAGGAGGATGTGTAGGGAGGCCAGCAGATGGAAAGGGAGACGTGAATGTGGCTGAGTTTGTCCTGGAGGGCCTCGAGGCGAGCGCGGCGATCCTCGAGTCCATGGATGCGATTGAGGACGTCGGCGTGGGAGGAGGTGAGGGCGATGAAGAGGTTGTTGATGCCGGAGTCCTGCACGATGCTGCGCCCGCGGGCCTGGTTGGAGCGGATGCGGTTGATGAACACCTCCACCTAAGAGAAGACAGACTATCCCAAGCTGGGCTTCAAAGGGGCCAGCAAGGGGCAACCTGTTGACGTAGGGCTTGAGTGAAGGCGTTGGTGTCGCTCTCCTGAGCCGGGGCGGTCTGTATGGCCTCAACAAGGGTCGTAGGGGTGGTCGGTGGGGCGCCGTTCAGTTGGTCGTGTCCGTTGGCCATTGGCTCTGGCGGCGGCGCTGACGGTGTTGGCGATTTCCGCCCGATCCCAGTAGCCTGAAGAGTTTAGGAACGTGTAGGAAAAGCTAGGTAAAAGAAGGGGTAGGTGAGACGTGAGCTTTCTGGGACTGCCGCTGTCGTTGTTCCCAGTAGCTGCGATCCAGGTACGGCGCCAGCTCTGCATCCGGCTCTGCCTCTTTTGCCTGCGTTCCCTTGTAGGAGAGGCTGGCTGCAAAATATTTTGTTTTACTTTTTTCTTAATTTTAGTCCAATTCATTTGGGAATTGCATTTTCTTTTTAATCGTGGGAATTGCATAAGTCGTAGGAGTTTGATAAAAGGGGTCACCGGGTGGTTCTGGGTTGGTGGGTGGTTGATGAAGCATGGGTAGTGAGTATGAGTTGGAGCGGCGTTGCTTCTCTTCAGCTTCGCTCTGACTGAGGGCGAGGGCAAGCTGAAGCTCTTCCTCCTCCTGCTTCCGAGCTTCTTCTTCCCGCGCCTTTCGACGCTCTTCATCAGCCCCAGCCCCCGCGTCGCCAGCACCTTTCATGCTCGCTTCCGTCCCTCCGCCTTCAAAGAATAAATCATTGCTTATTTATAGATTTTTGGCGAATCGCTAGTTTTTTTGAAACATCTAACTACTTTTTCAGCTGAAATAATTTGGATCACAGAATGATTGGAGGATTGGCAAATCTTATTGCACTACCCTACTTTACTGCAACACTATACTACACCACTACACCACAATATTAAACCACCATTTCGTAAATGACAATAAACCTAACACTTTCTTTACAGATTACCGAAGTTGAGCACACGACCAAACGCAATAACGGCATAGTTTGTGATGACAAGGTATTCTCGGCTATCGCCAAGATGCGCGGCCTTTTTCCAAGTAATAAGCTCAGGCTACGTTGCTAAATTTTGAAAGTGCTATGCCTTCTAATCCAAGAATACGATTGACCATGAAAACCAGTGAATTTATGCTTGTTCAAATTGTTTTAATTTTTGCTTGATCAAATTTTTGGAAACATCAGGAATTTAGGTTATTAATAAATCAACAAATAACAAATATTTCGCCAATTCCTTTTTACAGCTTCACCTAGACACCCAGATGGATCTTCTTGCCACACTTCAGCAATATTTATTGAAAAACCATGAGTTTATGCTTGTTCAAATTCTTGCAACATCAAGATTTTTGGTGTTTTGGCCATACATCAAAATAAAATAAATATTCTTTGTAAACATTTTTAACAGCTTCAAGATACCGCCTCAACACACGTACCTGCCAAAATTGAGCTGATTTTAGTAAAAAACCAGGGACTTATGGATGTTCGAATTTTTGAAACATCAAGATTTAGGGTTTTTCGCTATAAATCAAGAAATAATAAATTTTTCAAAAAGCCCTTTTCTCAACTTCAAGATATCACCATGGCAGACGTACATGCCAAAATTCAACTGATTTCATTAAAAAACCATGGATTTATGGATGTTCAAATTTTTGAAACATCAAGATTTTAGGTTTTTGGTCATAAATCGGTAAATAATGAATATTTCGGGAATTCCTTTTGCCAGCTTCAAGAAATCACCACGACGGACGTATCTGCCAAAAATCAGCTTATTTCATTGAAAACCCAGCGATTTATGATTTTTGGTGCTTTGAAACATCAAAAATTTGGGTTTTGGGCGAAAAACGCAAAATTACGTCAAGCGCAAAAAATGGCCTGGAGATACCACCCAGTCGGACCTTCATGCAAAAAATTAGCCAATTTCGTTGAAAAACCGCGGAGTACGGGCCCCGGAAAGACACATATATATATATATATGCGGACAGACGGACGCAAAAATGGGGTAACTGCTTAAGCTGGCCTTGGCCGCCCGCCGCTTCGGGCAGGGCGCCAGAGCTCCTCCGGCCTCCGGGCACGGGTGCTACGGCCCCTACGCTTCGCCTAGCATGCTTCGCATGCTAGGCTACGCTCCGGGGCCTCCGCACCCATGCCCTCCGGCCTCCGGAGCTCTGACTGCCCTGCCCTCCGCGGCAGGCGGCCTTCGGCCGCGCAAAAAATGTTGGAGAAAGGCATATCCTTTTGCAATCGATCTTGACAAATTTCCACCTTTTTGCGAGCAGTCATAAGTATGAGAGGACCTTTGGCATCAAGTGCTGGGCTGGAGGCAGCGCTGGTGCTGAGTTTCTCGAAACAAGCCTCGCAGACGCGGACCTCCTTCTCGATCCCAATGTGCGGCAGCAGGAGCTGGCGACTGGAGCACTTGTCGCAGAAGATCTGGCCGCAGTTCCTGCAGTCAGAGTTGTGAGTTGAAAGGAGGAATGGAAAGGTTAGCCAACCGGCAATGATGCTTGCGAGTGATGATGCCAAACTCGGCGCGGCAGCGGAAGCAGTTGGCCCCCTCCGCCCACTCCGGCGCAGACTCCGCCGTGAACATCGCCTCCGACTCCCGCACCACGCCCATGTCAAAGCCTAACAATTCATCTACATCCCTCTTTCCTTCCAGCTCTCTTTCGACAAGAACCTTCGAGCTTCATGAGGTTGTGAGTGTCCACGATGATCTTGTGCTCCTGCTTCTTGTGGAAGGCGTGTGCCCAGCAGGAGATCAGCTCCAGCACCTCAAGCTGCTTCTAATGGGGAGTGAGCAGGGAAAAGATGGAGCTGGAATGAGAGAACGAGAGTGAGAGATAAAAGTAGGGAAGGGGGAAAGACGCGCGCTAGGGAAGAGCCCAGGGAAAACAGGGCCTTTGGTGACTCATACCTTGTCCCTGACGGACTTCTCAACAGAGGTGTCGGCAGCCAGGTGTTTCAGGTCCTCCATCATGTCCTTAGTGGCCACTTCTTTGTGAAACTCAAATCAGGCGTAAATGAGGGTGGGATCATTGAGCTGGAATGACAAGACCTTGCTTCCGCAATTCTTCATCGCTGCCTCCAGCACAAGCAGGGCATATTGGGCCACGTGCGGGTTGTCGTTGTGGAATCGTTTTCGAATCGATTGCACCGCATTGCTTGCCCTAGAATCAGCCAATTTTTCAGGATTATTCATTTTTCATATTTATGCAGCATTCTGAAGACGCTTTTTAAGCTCTAGAAAATGGCTCGTGGAAACCGTGTGTTAGATATAGGAATGAAAATTATGCTTTGCTTGAACAATGGCTAAAAACTAGATGTGAATTAGAACGGGGCTTCTCCGCTTCGGATGAGGTCGACGCAGTTGAGGATGCCCTCCCAGTCGGGCTCCAGCAGTGTGGGCGAAGTCGCCTTCTCCAGACAGCGCTCGAACTTTCGCGCCATCCCCAACTGCAGTCCTCTATTTTATCCCCTCCTCTCACTCAGCCCGAAAGCTGGCAATCCATCACCTCATCCTGCACAAAGGACTGGAGAATGGCAAGCGACTCCATGCTGGCCTGTAATGTCTGGGCGGAAAGGAACCTGGCTGATGAGAGAGTGAGTGTAGTCTGCTGACTCCCCCGGTGAGAAGGCGCGGTGGTGTTAGGGCTGACGGAGCGGAGATTCCTATCTCCACTGGATAGGTGGAGAGGTAGAGACGAGAGCGGGTGACGATGCTCCCCTCACGCGGGGTCAACGCCCCGCCGCGTGTCAGGACCAGGCGCTAGGCGCTACTTGAAATAGAATTCCTCTTGCGATGCCTCTTTTCCTTCGCCTAAGATTCTGCTCCAAAATCATTGCCGCCTTTTCCCCTGCTTTCCAGGAGAGTTCTAGAAATGTAAGAAGTAACTCCAAGCTCTTAGAATTGACCTAGCAGATCAGTTGGGTTTCCTTGGCTTGCTCAACGGCACTGGGGGTCCTGGCGGGAATCAGGGGCATTGGAGCGATTGGAGAGTGCCGGAGTTGTGAGAGAGACTGGATGTAATAAAGAGAGAGCGGTCCACGGCGAGTCTCCGCTCAATTTGTCGCCTTACAACCCCCATTCTCGCCCCACTCCATCGCCCCCTTCCAGTCCCTCCCTCCCTCCCTCCCTCCTCTATCCAGTGCCAGTGTGTAGGTACAGAGGGTGACCAGCAGCAAGGCGGTCTCCTCCCGGCTGGTAGTACTTAGAGCAAATAATGGGTTATGAGGCGCTGTTGGGGTCTCTGGTGGGGTGTATGGATGGAGGTGAGTGACTGGCTGAGTGGAGCGCCCGGCCTTGGAAGCCACGAAGGCCCTGATTTTTGGCCACACACATGCGGGTTGTACAGAGAGCCTCACACTCCTCCCTTCCTCTCCTCCCCTGTTCTTTCTGGCGCGGGCGTGAGAGGCCGCCTCGAGGATTCCCACCCGCATCCTCTCCTCTCCTCCCTCCATCCACCCACCCACCCCCAGGGCCCACCCTCAAATCCTCCACACCGACACACCACTTCTCCAGTCAAGGCCATAGTCTGTCCATATTGGGGGTTGTGGGCGGGCGGCATGAAGACGCTGAGAGCCTCCAGGTCCATTTCGCTGCGCCATCAGCTGCGTTGCTCCATGCATCGGTTATTCACCGGCCTCTCCCCGCTTCTCAATCAGGAGCAGCAGCTGGAGAGACTTGGCCGCAGCTCATGGGTCTTGAAAATTGATCCGTCTCTAAGTTTTTGATTCAATTTTGAGGCAGGGGCAATTTTATTGCTTTTTTGAATTTCTTTGCCGAAGTGATACTTGGCCGGCGTTGGGCAGTGATTGAGGCGGTGGCCTTTTGTTGCACGCGCGAAAGGGTAGAATGAGTAAGATTAGAGGCGGTGGGTGTGCAGAGGCCGTGTTTCCCGCAAACAAGGGGGAAAGGGTGGTGTGAGCCGGCAACCGGTTGTGGTGCAGTGCCTTTGGCGGAGCTGTGTGGGTGTCTCAGGTGCAGGATGAGTTCGGTGGGGAGTGATCGAGCCAATCGACCCAATCGCCCTGCCAACAAAGGCTCCAATGCCCTATCGCCCGAGGAAAACGACCTACTCTTCTCCCTCCTCGGCAAGAATAACTACGTTTGTCATCCTTCCTAAACATAATTAGGCACTTTCATCTAAACATGTTTATATCATGACCAGCAGTTGGTGCAAAATGAGAATAATTATTGGCCATTATTCCAGGCACAGGCATTAATTGGGTTTTGGTGAAAAATGGCGGTGGTATATGATTGCAGTCGCTGGCATGTGGTATAGTGCAAGTGCTGATGGCGGACGTGAATCCGCGTGCCTGGCGACTAGAAGCCCAAGGCGTCCTCTGCTTCATCAAGGACTACAACAAACGCACCTACTTTCTGCGCCTCTACAGCCTACACAGATCTTCCATGCTCTGGGAACAGCAGCTGTTATTCCTCCTTTCCTTCCACCTTTGCTTCACTATACAACCTTTCATTCCTTTTGCTGTGAATGCTTAGCAATGGAAAGTTGAAAGAGGTTCAATTGAGGTACGACGATTTCAA
This sequence comes from Ptycholaimellus sp. GST1_10, assembly GCA_030248095.1. NCBI lineage: Eukaryota > Metazoa > Nematoda > Chromadorea > Chromadorida > Chromadoridae > Ptycholaimellus > Ptycholaimellus sp. GST1_10. The sequence continues at coordinate 24,990 of JASANA010010333.1, forward strand.
AGTGGAGAAGAGTCGGGCAGATGTGCTGCTGACATTCGAGGGGGATCGATGCATGGTGGGCCTCAACTTCAGCCTACGAGATGAGGCTAAGGCTTTCAAAGACTTCCTCGACCGCAAGGCTTCCACCGAAAGTTGGCCTTCTTCTTTCTGCCTGCCTGCCCCCTCACACCTTCATTCACGCCCCTTTCTAAAGGCCAGCTAGTCACTCTTTTATATAAATACAAATTGAATGGATCGCTTTTTGGCGGCTCTGGTTTCACGATGAGAATTTGAGATTCAGTCTCGCGAAACCGGATGGTGCCGGTGTTGTATTAAATCGAGAAAACGTGAAATTCAGAATTTCACGCCGTGAAATCGCGAAAAAGGCCCGTGAAAACGTGAATTTTCACATTTTCACGCCGTGAAATCGTGAAAGGGCCCGTGAAATCGCGAAAAGGCCCTTTTTTCACGATTTCACGCCGTGAAAATGTGAAAATATAGTCATTCACGTTTTCACAGCGTGAATACGCGAAAGAAGGGCTATTGTATTTTCACATTTTCACAGTGTGAAATCGCGAAAATGGGCAACCTTGTATCATGGAGGAAGTATTGACCTTTGATATAGGAAGCTGGTATGCTTATGCTGTCCATGCTTGTATTCACGTTTTTTATGAAACCAACCTAGTTTTGCAAGTCGATTGCGAACTTTTCAGTCATTCCTAGTGCACTCAGCCCAAAGAAGCCTGGAGCGTTTGTGTAGCAGGTCAAGAAAGAAAAATGGCCAGTGGCAGAAAAGGGAACATCTTCGAGGGTTGCATCCTTGTTGATGCCAAGATCACCATCAATCCCCCAAAGTTTTCCTCTGAGGTTAGTCTAACTGAGCTCTAACTTCTTAGAGATTGCAAATGGTGGTAAGATTATGTCAGATTGAGAGGGATAACTTTTACCTGGTGCTGGAGATCTGCATTTTCTCCATCGCGTCCACGGCCTCCCTCCAGAAATTCGCCTACGCCATCTACAAGGTTTTCCTCTTCACGGATTCTTCTCAATCGTTGTAATTTGGGTCATTCCTCAACCTCAAGGACAACATGAACAAGAAGGAGGCCAGTAAATACAAGGTTGTCCATTTTCGCGATTTCACACTGTGAAAATGTGAAAATATGGTTTCCCTTCTTTCATGATTTCACGCCGTGAAAATGCGAATGACTGCATTTTCACGTTTTCACAGCGTGAAATCGCGAAAATTGGACATTTTCGCGATTTCACGGGCCTTTTCACGATTTCACGTTGTGAAAACGTGAAAATTCGCGTTTTCACGGGCCCTTTCGCGATTTCACGGCGTGATTTTCTGAATTTCACGTTTTCGCGATTTAATACAACACCGGTGAGCAATCCTCACCTTTTCTGAACTTCATTTTGCTAACTAAACTTAGAATTTGTCCGACCGCAAGGCCAATTTTTCAGGCAAGCTGGATAGGTTTTTTTGGGCTAGGGCGGCAATTAGCTTCCAACCCATAATGGGAGAGAGAGTCATCCATATTGCCAAATGCGCAAAGCGATTTTGTGGGCACAGAAGGCAGGAACATTAGCGAGCGGTGTGACGTAGTGAAGTACTGCTCGGCAGCCTTCAAAAGGAGTGCCAGTAGAGCCTGAGTAGGTTGTCTGTTGGTCGCGTTCCCGCCTCTTCACCCGAGGGCAGGGCGGGGAGAGGTGGGGAGGTAATTGGAGATAGTTGTTGCTGAGGGAGTGCTGGTGGGAGCGGCGCGGACAAATAATCCGCCGCCCTCACTCCCATTGTATTCGGCGCATCCTCTCCCAATTGGCTTCCTTCCATGCCCCTCCACTCTCACACTTCCTCCAATCGCCTGAGGGCCAGTCCTGGATCTGAGACCATCCACCAACTCCCAACAATGCTCTGGTTCGAGTGCTCCTCTGTCAGCGGCGGCCTATGCCTCATAAGTCACTCTTACTTTATGCAATTCCCATTGAAATGAACATTTTGAATGAGGAGTTTTTTGGGCAAAAAAATCTTGAGATGAAACGAGAAACAGTAAGGGCTTGAAAGCCGGAGAATAGGTGCAGCATATGTGCCGGGGGTTACCAGTTAAGCTTGCTCTTTATCCTAATCGCGTACAGCCTATTAGAGAGAGCATTTTTAAGACGACTCCTTGTTTGCGCCCTTGTCGACTGGTAAGCACCAGCAGCTCTCTGGCAATCATGCAAAGCACCACCCGAGCCAGTGATTCTTTGCTCTATGCCCAAACAGATCAAATTTCTAATCAAACCTCGGCCATGATTCAGTCCTTCCCTAGCTTTCTCAAGATACCGTCGATTCGTAGGCAATCATAAATTTCATATTTTCAATTTCCATGAGCAGAAATAAAATAGCGCCTATTGTTGGAGGAGGGCCTCGCGGCGGGGGCATGAACGGCGGCGTTCGCCGACGAGGCGAGAACGGGAACTCAGGCGTGGCCCCGTCCACAGGGGTGTCCAATCTGGGCGTCATGATGCCCATGAAGCAGCCGCCCACCGCCTACGATGCCAAGGCGGAGAAGAAGAGCAAGAAGAGCAGCAAGAAGAAGAAGATCAACAAGGCCGACATTGGACAGCCCACCAATTTTGTGTTGGACCATTTTCTAAGGCCCTTACGCTGTTGCGATGGAATTGGGTTGGAGGCACAAAGCACACGTGGGCTGGTCCCAGGAGGACGGCTTCGAGACGACCGGCAACGACGGGGAGTTCGACAACACCATCACCAACCTATTCAAGGCCGTCGGCTACTCCACACACGATCGGGAGAACTACAAAATCGCCTACGAGGTCATCCGACAGCACGGCGGCATCGAAAATGAGACCGGTCTCTTTTCCCTCCTCTTCCCTACCATCTCCCACCTCAACCTCACAATCCCCTGTACAGTTCGAGAGGAGCTGAAGCGGATGACGCAGATGATCCCGCCCATGGTGCCCGGCCATCGCCAGCCCGCCCCCGCCTACCCTCAAACCGCCTACACCCAACAGCCCACCTACACAGACCATCAGCCCACCGCCTACCCCTCCTACCAACCCTCGGCCAACGGACGCAGTCACCAACCTCCGCCCCGCCCTGCCCGAGAGCCCCAGTTCCACCAACAGCAGCAACAGCAGCACCAGAAGGCACCCGCCCCTCCGCCGCCCGCCCGTCCCCTGCCCTCCCTCCCTCTGCACAACCAGAACCGACCCGCCGACAATCCTCCGCCGCCCCCGCCCCCATCCATGCCCCTTCACTCCGCGCCCCCTCCAGCACCTCCGCCTCCCCCGCCCATGCCCAGCGGCCCTGGGGCTCCACCCCCGCCTCCTCCTCCTCCACCGCCCGGCATAGGCGCTGGCAAGGACGGACGCTCCGACCTCCTCGCCGCCATACGCCAGGGCAAGGAGCTCCGAAAGGTCAGTCTTTCTTCTCCCCCTTCCCGCTTGCTCAGCTGAGAATGGCTCTTGTTGGTGGAAGGAGGGGTTTGATGGAGGGTGTGGAGATAGGAGTGAAAGAGACGGGTGCAGGTGGATGGTGGAGGAGGTGAGCGGGTTAGCAGTGGCGGGGATGCGAAGGATGCGCTGAACAGCGAGATCCGCGGGGGAGTGAAGCTGAACCCGGTGACGCCGAATGCGGAGCGGCCGCCGGTCCCCCAGCTGGACGGCATTGCCGGGGCCATCGCCAAGGCTCTCGCAGAACGACGCGGAAAACTCGCCTCCGATGGTTCTCAAACTCTCTCCTTCTCAAACAACTTTCTCGATTACTTGCTTTTCTGGATATTCTGCTGAAATAATCTTTGCAACTTTTAGACTGATAAATATGATATTCATAATTTATATTGATAAAAATTTGAGTTGAAAGTTATACATAGCAAGAAAAATGGTGTGACTTTGATGGGGCCAGTTGTTTGCAGAATCAGATGCGGACGATGATGGGGATGTAGGCGTGGACTCCGACGAATGGGACGACGAATGAAGGAGGAATCAGCTTTTGGAGAATGAGAAAGGAGCAAGCCTCATTTTATTAGCAAGGGCTTGCGTAGACATTCAGTTGCCAAACTTCTTTCCCAGTGCTTACTTGTCGTTCGCTGTCCAAGACAGAGCTGCCCTGTCTTCTTCCCTCGTTCGATTGCCACAGAGTACATCCACGCAAACAGCGCCTTGAGACTGTTGAGTTCATAGCCTGGTCTCTCATTGCCTCTTAGACCCGATTTCGATGCATAGCGCTGGTTCTCTTTGGTTTCGGCCTAGCTATCCTGTGATTTCTGGTTTTTTTGCGAATTAGTCCTGGTAATTTTGATTTTAAAGAAACAAACTGTTTACTTTAAAGCAGAACAGAAATGTTCATAATAAAAAGATGACAGGTGCATTGGGGCTCCAGCTATCAATTCGCTGGTTCACGTACGGTTTGAGGTTTTTCAAAATCTACTAACCAAAGTTAATCCTAAGTAGGCGCTGTTTGAGCTGTAGTAGAAGGTTGAACATATGGCATTGCTCTCAAATCTCTAGATCGACTGCTGTAATCCAAAATTACTACGGTTTCACCATTTTCACGATAAATGAATTATATCTGGTACCATCGGCAGGCCAAATGTGGGCCTCTTTTCTCCAAAATTTGGAATTGCCTCGAGTAAAAAGTCAAGGAAATACAATTTCTACTAGTGGAATCTGCTTGGTCAGTTGCATTTTGTTTTTGGCGCGCAGTTCAGTGTCTCTTTCCATGCGCGCCCAAAAACAAAATGCAGATGACGCAGCAGATTCCACTAGTAGAAATTGTATTTCCTTGACTTTTTACTCGAGGCAATTCCAAATTTTGGAGAAAAGAGGCCCACATTTGGCCTGCCGATGGTACCAGATATTTCTCCCACTTGGGCTTGCGCGAGCGGAGCGTTAGCGGAGCGGTAGCGCCAAGCCCCTCTTATCGAGCAACACAACCAATTGCAGCTTTCCCAAAGTTTGGCAGGCTGTAGCTCGTCACACAGACGTCGGAGAGCGCTGCAAATAGGCTCAATCGACGCGCCGTGGTCGAATTGGGGGGGGGGGGTCCTCTTTTGACAAAAAAATTTTAGAGCCATATTGAAAAAGTTATTTCAAAAAAACTTTTTAAAAAAAATGTCCGGTGTCCGGGCGCACACCGACCGACCGACCGTCCGACCGTCCGTCCGTCCGTCCGTCCGCACCTTTGCAGACACTTTGGCAGCCTCTGGGGCTGGGATCTCAACGGTTCTAGGGTAAATCGGGCCAAAAAAGTGTCAAGGCACCTCTATTTTGGGCATTTTCCGCGTTTTTTAGGTCGAAACATCAACTTTTTGGGTAAAAATTCAGTTTTTTTGGGGTTTTTTGCATGTTTTTCAATTCCAGCTCTATATTTATGCTTCTTACAGGGTTTTTGCCAAAATAACAGCGCCATATAGGTAATTTTGAACGTAGATTACGATGGTGCCACCCGTTTGCTTCTACTTTGTCTCCTTGGGCTTGCACGAGGCCGTGGTGAACAAGCAGGTCATCATCAACTTCACTTTGAGGCATTGTAAAGGGTTTTTGGTCTTAAAAACAGCACCATATAGGTAACTTTGCATGTAGAATACGATTATGGCGCCCGCTTACTTCTATCTGGTCTTCATGAGCTTCCACCAGGCCGTGGTGAACAAGCAGGTCATCACCAACTTCGTCTTGATGCATTCTAAAGGGTTTTTGGTCTAAAAAGCAGCACCATATAGGTAACTTTGCACGTAGAATACGATTGTGGCGCCCGCTTACTTCTACCTGGTCTCCTTGGTGAACCAGGCCGTGGTGAACAAGCAGGTCATCATCAACTTCATCTTGAGGCATTGCAAAGTGTTTTTGGCTTATACACAGCACCATATAGGTAATTTTGGATGTAGATTATGATTATGGTGGCCGTTTGCCTCCAAACTGTTCTTCTAGGGCTTTCACCAGGTCGTGGTGAACAAGCATCTCATCATCAACTTCGTCTTGCATCATTCTAAAGGATTTTTGGTCTCAAAAGTAGCACCACATGTAGATTATGGTACATGTGCCCATTTGCTTCTAGCTGATTTTCATGGGCTTCCAACATACCATGGTGAACAAGCAGCTCGTCACCAATGTCATCTTCTACTCCATGCATAGGGGCTTTGCCCCTGTATGAAGTGGATGAAATTATTATATAGTGGGTTTTACTAACCCAAAAAGTATCTCTTATCTTTATTTTACCTGCGATTGAAGTGGGGGAAATTTTTTTATTCAGCTTAATTTGAATTTTACTTGCAACTGAAGTGGATGAAATTTTTTCTTAGCAAAGAAATAAGTTTTATACCTTAGATTGTGAACTTTGTGCACTGTAAAAATGTTTGTCAGTCCAATGTAAAGCTGTATTAATTAATGATAAGAGAGCACCTGGCCAAAATACTAATATGTATTTAATAAAATCTGAGCTCCCAAAAAAGTAGAATGTAAAAACATTTTTAAAAATATATATAGCAAAAAAAATTTTAACTGACTCTGCTACTTATCTCTATTGCAATTAACTGCAATTGATTATAAAAATATGCTCTGGTCTTAATTTACGTACATACTATAGTTTTCAAGAAATAGACAAAATTTGGGACTTGAAATTTAAAAAAAATTATATCTCAACTGCTAAATTTGGGAGCCATCTACATTTTGACCAAATCAATTGCCATTAAAGTAAGGTGCTCTTTTATCATTAATTAATACAGCTTTACATTGGACTGACAAACTTTTTTACAGTGCACAAAGTTCACAATCTAAGGTATAAAACTTATTTCTTTGCTAAGAAAAAATTTCATCCACTTCAGTTGCAAGTAAAATTCAAATTAAGCTGAATAAAAAAATTTCCCCCACTTCAATCGCAGGTAAAATAAAGATAAGAGATACTTTTTGGGTTAGTAAAACCCACTATATAATAATTTTGATATAGTATAAAATGTAAAAATACAAATTTGATATTGTTGGCTATATATTTAGTTAAGATTTTATTAGATAAATCAAAAAGTGAATAAAAAAAACTTATTTGAAAAATATAACGAAAAGGAAAAATTCGAAAATGAAAAATATTATGCAAATTCATTGGAAAATTAACATATTTTTGAGAATTTTTCTTGTCTTAAACTCAGGGCAATCGATTTTTGGGAACAAGGAGTGTTATTTTTGGTCTGCCGATGGTACCACATATTTCTTCCACTTTTAAGATAAAAAAAAGAATAAAATAAAAGGATCAAAGAAGGTTTGAACCTGGTCATCTCTGAATCGAGTCAAATAGACAAGCCACTTGACCACACAGCCGCACAACTTCTTTGTAGACTTAGACCATTGGGCTGGCGCGAACGGAGCTTTAGCGGAGTGTCAGCGCCCAGCCCCTCTTTTCGACCTAGGTGTACGTTTAAGGGGTTATTGCTAGATCTCAATTTTGATAAGGCTGCTGCTCGTCAAAGAAAGCTCCAATCATTTTAATTCTTTTTGCAATGGAAAGAGCAACATCGAATTGACTATAGTTTATCTTTTGACTTTTGCCCAAAACTATTTGTTTTAATATGAAAAATGCAAAAAACCATTTGTCCGAACTCCGACTCCTCCTTCTTCTCCGCATCTATTCAATGGACGATAGTAGGTATTCATTTCTTCCCCCACAACCCTTCCCCGGGTCCTTGAGCCTCATGTATTGACTTTTATTCATAAGTCTTCAGTTAAACAGCTATGCATATGCATCCATGGTGTAGTGGTCTATGCGATTAACCAGCTGGGGCAACCTGGGAGGTTCGAATCCTTCTTAGGCAATCATTTTTTTTGGAAACTTTAAGTTGAAAAAATAACTGGTACTATCGGCAGGTCAAAATTAGAGCTATTTTCTCCCAAAAATCGATTGCCCTAAGCATATATCATGAAAATTTCACAAAAATATGTTAGGTTGCCCATAAATTTGAATTGTATTTTTGATTTTCGAATTTTTTTTTGTTATATTTTTTAAATAATTAAATAAAAACAAAATATTTTTGACCGCGGAGCGGCCCGAAGGGCCGCTCCGCGGTCTATAGAGGTTACTCAACTTTTGTCCTCATATTTATATATATATATATCTGGTACCATCGGCAGGCCAAATGTGAATCTCTTTTCTCCAAAAAAGTCGATTAGCCTGAGTTTAAAGTCAAGGAAATACATTTTATACTAATGGAATCTGCTGCTTGGACAGTTGCATTTTGTTTTTGGCGCGCAGTTCAATGTCTCTTTCCATGCGCGCCCAAAAACAAAATGCAGATGACGCAGCAGATTCCATTAGTATAAAATGTATTTCCTTGACTTTAAACTCAGGCTAATCGACTTTTTTGGAGAAAAGAGATTCACATTTGGCCTGCCGATGGTACCAGATATTTCTTCCACTTTTAATATAGTATAAAATGTATAAATAAAAATTTTATATTGTTGGTTGTATATTAAGATAATATTGGATAAAAAAATATATAATAGATTAAAAATATAACAAAAAGAAAAGATTTGAAAATCACAAATACATTGCAAATTTATTGGCAAACTAACATATTTTTGTGCAATTTTCATGATATATACTTACGGCAATGGATTTTTGGGAGAAAAGAGCTTTAATTTTGGCCTGCCGATGGCACCAGTTGCTTTCTCAACTTAAATTTCCAAAATAAAAATAGATAAGAAATAAAAAAATCTTATTTAAAGATGTAATGAAAAAGAAAACATTCGAAAATATAAAAAACAATGCAAATTTTTTGGCATAGTAACATATTTTTGTGAAATTTTCATGATACATGATAAAGGCAATCGATTTTTAGGAGAAAAGAGCTTTAATTTTGGCCTGCCGATTGTACTAGTAGTTTTCTTAACTTAAAATTTCCAAAATAAAATTGATTGTCCAATAAGGATTCGAACCTCCCACTGCCAACCAGCTGTTCAATCGCTTAGACCACTACACCACTTATGCACATGTAGAGAAGCTTAACTGAAGACTTATGAATAAAAATCAATACATAAGGCCCAAGGACCCGGGGGGGTGAGTGGGGGAAGAAATGAATACCTACTATCGTCCATTGAATAGATGCGGAGGAGAAGGAGGAGAAGGAGTTCGGACAAATGGTTTTTTGCATTTTTTATGGGAAAATAAATCGTTTTATGCAAAAGTCAAAAGATAAACTATAGTCAATTCGATGTTTCTCTTTCCAATGCAAAAAGAATCAAAACAAATGGAGCTTTCTGTGACGAATGGCAGCCTTATCAAAATTGAGATCTAGCAATAACCCCAAAAACGTACACCTAGGTCGAAAAGAGGGGCTGGGCGCTGACACTTCGCTAACGCTCGCTCGCGCCAGCCCAATATATATATATATATATCTGGTACCATCGGCAGGCCAAATGTGGGTCTCTTTTCTCCAAAATTAGCAATCGCCTCGAGTAAAAAGTCAAGGAAATACAATTTCTGCTAGTGGAATCTGCTTGGACAGTTGCATTTTGTTTTTGGCGCGCAGTTCAGTGTCTCTTTCCATGCGCGCCCAAAAACAAAATGCATATGACGCAGCAGATTCCACTAGCAGAAATTGTATTTCCTTGACTTTTTACTCGAGGCGATTGCTAATTTTGGAGAAAAGAGACCCACATTTGGCCTGCCGATGGTACCAGATATTTCTTCCACTTTTAATATAGTATAAAACGTATAGAAAACAAATTTTATATTGTTGGTCATATATTTGGTTAATATTTTATTGAATAAATAAATAATTAAACTTTTTTTAAATATAACAAAAAGAAAAGTTTCGAAAATGAAATACAATGCAAATTTGTTGGCAAACTAATATATTTTTGAGAAATTTTCTTGCCGCATACTTAGGGCAATCGATTTTTGGGAGAAAAGAGCTTTACTTATGGCCTGCCGATGGTACCAGTTAAAAAACTAAAATTCACAAAAATAAAAAAAGGAGTGCCTGTGAAGGTTTCGAACCTGCCAGTTTCATCCAGCTGGCCAAACGCTTACACCACTACACCACTGGTGCATATGCCTCAGTTCTTTTACTGAAGACTTATGAATAAAAATACATGTGGTCTAGGCAGCCGAGGATGGGGGGTGGGGGAAGAAATGAATACCTACTATCGTCCATTGAATAGATGCGGAGGAGGAGAAGGAGGAGAATGAGAAGGAGAAGGAGTTCGGACAAATGGTTTTGGGTGATTTTCACTTGTATTCTACAATTTTTGGGCGATTTCTCGCGAGTTTTGGTCAATTTGCATATGCTCTTTCTATTGCAACAAAAATCAAAGCAAATGGAGCTTCCTGTGAGAAGCAAGAGCCTTATCAAAATTAAGATCTAGCAATAACCCTCAAAACGTACACCTGGGTCGAAAAGAGGGGCTGGGCGCTGACACTGCGCTAAAGCTCCGTTCGCGCCAGCCCAATATGTGTATCTGGAAGTGCTGGGCACGGGCGAATTCTCAACGGATCTGGACATACTTTTTTTTTCCTGAAAGCTATAATGTGCCGCTTGGATCCTGGGGGGGTGGAGCTGGTGCCGGACCATTAGAAACATTACTTTCCTGAGTAAGAATAAGTTTTTCCCGAAAATTATTATTTTCCTATGTAGCATCTGAACGGCTGAGAATTGAACAGAAGACTTGAGTTTTTTTGTTCACAAGTCGTATATAGCGGTTCCAAAGCTGTGCTTACTTTTGAAAATGGTTGAGAAACCACAGACTTGCCCTCTTGAGTGACAAACTTTCATGCATGACAATAGCATCAATAATTCGTAGCAGCTGAACGGCTGATAATTGAACAGAACACTTGAGTTTTTTTGTTCACAAGTTGCATATAACGATTCCAAATATGTGCTTACTTTCGAAAATGGTTGAGAAACCACAGACTTACCCTCTTGAGCCACAAACTTTCATGCATGGCAATAGCATCAATAATCAGTAACAGCTGAACGGCTGAGAATTGAACAGAAGACTTGAGTTTTTTTGTTCACAAGTCGTATATAGCGGTTCCAAATCTGTGCTTACTTTTGAAAATTGTTGAGAAACCACAGACTTACTCTCTTGAGCCACAAACTTTCACACACGGCAATAGCATCAATAATCAGTAACAACTGAATGGCTGAGAATTGCACAGAAGACTTTGGTTTTTTGATTCACAAGTCATATATACTGATTCTAAATCTGTGCTTACTTTTGAAAATAGTTGAGAAACCACAGACTTGCTCTGTTGAGTGACGAAATTCCATGCATTGATATTGTAATGTGGAAGGGGGTGTGCTCCGCGGTCACCTATTGCGCTTTGCGCCATATACTTGTTTATTTTTTTATCCATTAATATCTAAATATATTTTTGATTCTTTTATGTTTGTTATATTTTTTCAATGAGTTTATTTTTATTATTTATTTTTCATATATTAAAAAAAAATTTTTATTTATACATTTTATATTATATTAAAAGTGGAAGAAATAACTGGTACCATCGGCAAGCCAAATGTGGGTCTCTTTTCTCCAAATTTTGTAATTGCCTCGAGCACCTACTACTAGTGGAATCTGCTGCGTCATCTGTATTTTGTTTTTGGCGCGCATGGAAAGAGACACTGAACTGCGCGCCAAAAACAAAATGCAACTGTCCAAGCAGATTCCATTAGTAGTAGATGTATTTCCTTGACTTTTTGCTCGAGGCAATTACAAAATTTGGAGAAAAGAGACCCACATTTGGCTTGCCGATGGTACCAGTTATATTAATTGCACAGAATTACCATTGAACCTTGCCAATTGATGCCTTAAGTACAGGCCGATTGAATACCTACTATCGTCCATTGAATAGATGCGGAAAAGAAGAAGGAGAAGAAGAAGAAGGAGAAGGAGTTCGGACAAATGGTTTTGAGTGATTTTCTAATGATTGCTGCAAGTTTTGGGCGATTTCTCGCGAGTTTTGGACAATTCGATGATGCTCTTTCCAATGCAAAAAGAATCAGAACGATTGGATTCTTCTGTGAGGAGCAGGAGCCTTATCAATTTTAAGATCTAGCAATAACCCCGAAAACGTACACCTGGGTCGAAAAGAGGGGCTGGGCGCTAACGGTTCGCTTTGCTCCCTCGCGCTGGTAAATCCTTTATCTATGGTTTTACGGAAGCTTTTATTATAGACATGCTACATAATCTAATTGGCAATAATATTTTGTTCAGTTCAGTTTACATTGCAAGCAAAAAATGACGTAGAATTTTTGCACAATTCAAAAAACTTTTATGTCGAATGACTAGGTGGAAGGAATGATAAAAGGCAGTGTTTGTGAGGACTGAAAGGAATCAGCTTCCGGCTCTTCCTCCTCCTCCTCGTCCTCTTCCGTCTCCTCCTGGTAGGAGGCAGGCAAGCAGAGCGGGGCGGCGTAGGCCTGGTAGTGGCTGAGCAACGACTGGTGCTGGCTCTCCGCCGCCGGGAAGGCCTTCAGCCCCAACTTCACCAGCACTTCTGACTCAACGGCCAGGCTGAAGTCCGCGGGTCGGAAGATGGTGTGCTGCTGCTGGCCGTGTTTTCGTGCAGCATATTTACTGGCGAAGGCAGGGCGACTGGGACAGAGGAGACAAGTGAAGAGGTCCTCTCTGCTCAGGTGCCGTTCCGCATGGATGCCGATCAGGTCGCAGCGGAAAGTGCTGCCCTTGTGCCCTCGAATGACCAGCTGCTGGGCACAGAGGGCGCAGGTGTCACTGGGCGTTCGCGACACCTCTGAGCTCGAGCTTGGAGGAGGTGGAGAGGCTGGGGCAGCAGCTACGAGTCGAGGACTTGCTGGAGTTGGGGCCTTTCCCGGCGCTGACTTTTGGCTTTTGCCTTTCTTGGCAGGGGTAATTGGGGTGGCAGCTTTAGGAGCTTGGTTCAGGCTGCGTTTTCTAACTTGTGATGGTGCCTTTGGCGAGCTGGCTAAGGGCTGCGGGACAGGAGGCAAGGCGTCTGAAAGGGCAGCTTCCGTTGGCTTCTCTTCTGGCGGTGGCGCTACTTGCTTTGCTGCTTCTTTTGGCTTTGTCACATCGGCAAGTGCTGATTGCTGGCGGCTTTGACGGAGTTTGCTCTGAATTTGTGCGGCCAGAGTAATGGTGCTCTACAAGCAGGTGAATGAGATACAAGGTGGAGGAAGAGTGAATAGGAACCTGAAGATGCCTGGCGAAGCTGGAGATAAGAGCGCAGGAGAGTTCGTGGTCAGAGCTGAAGCCGTGGATGAGGTAGGCGTTGAGGCTGCTCAGCTTTTCGCCGCAAGTCTGACAGCGCCAGCAGAATCCGCCAGAGTGATAGTCCAAGTGGTCCACAAAATTAGCCTCACACAGTTTTTCGTCACAGAAACTTTCTGGACACCTTCTGTCAGAAGTCATGATCTACACGGGTTAGTCGGCATTCGAATGACCATAAAAATGTACACACATCTCAAGGGATAATTTATAATCCTACGGTTTGAGCTTTCTCGTGTGCGCAGCTGTAAGTTTAGCTGTAGCTGTAAGTTGTCTGCTGTGTGTTGCTTTATGGCTGGCAAAGTTGACGTTTAGTTGGAAAATCAATATGGTAAAGCAATTAATTTCTGCAATTTTTGACAAATTAAAGTTTTTCTCCCATTTGCGTACTTTAAGTGAAAAGCTGTTAGATTGGAAGCGAAGGAGGCGCAAAAGGAGAGAAGCGATGGAATGATAAACGACGTAAAAAAAATTCAATACAATCTAATGACTATGAGGCGTCCTTTTTAGCGCCAAGTTTTTCACGAGATCGATTAGAATAAATTGAAATCCTGTCGAAACAGGCAGTGCGACTCTGATGCGACCTCTTTCCCTTCCACTTCGCTTCTATCCATTCTCATAGAAGAACATCTTGACATGCACAGACGTATATGTATGAATTCATTTAATTTGCGGACAAAATGACTATCGAAAATGTCAGTTTTTTGGTCCATTGTGCAGGTGAATATTCCAGTCCAGCCTTGGCACCATGACCATTTGAATAACGGCTATAGAGTGCAGAGACGATGAGGAGAGCATGCAGGAGGTGAACAGAGGATGGTGAGTAGGTATGAGGGGACTGCGCGTTTGCAGGAGAATTCACGTTTAGCTGACCCAGGCAAGGCAACGAAGCTGGCTGCAGCCGACAATCCTAGCAAGGTTTCCTTCCCGCACATTGCCCCCTTTCCACTGCTGCAACATGTGGCAGCGAGCACTTCTGAGACACCGTCGTCTTGCTCGCCCATTTGCACCTGTGAGCCAGCACACCACTTGCATCATGCACACCTCCAATTTTTATGCCTAACTTCTTACCCTTATTACCACTTACCATTGCATCATTTATTCCAAATTTCAATTCTTCAATAAATTAGGCCAGTTTAATTGTTTTTAGTTATCATAAAATTAAGAGGCGTTTTGCGAGAAGAGCACGAAGGGCCAAAGGGCCGAGACCCATGGTTTTTTGACCCCCCTTTTTTATGATAGGAATCAAAAGTACAATATGTGGGAAGTAAAATTCATAAATATACTTGGTGTCAAAACTCAATATCCATGGCAGGACAGCTCTGACAAGTTGGAGGTCGGAAAATTTGAGTTTTCGGCGATTTTTTTCATAAAACTCAAATTTCAGACCCATTTTTATGCTAAAGGTACCCATGTTGGGTATCGATCGATTCGTTTACATTAGCTGCACACGGCTATGACAATAGTTTTTAAAGTTTTTATCAAAAAATTTTATTTTCTATCAAAAAACCAAATATATGGCATAAAATGAAATTTTGAAGATTCACGAAAACTTGACTTTTCTCAAAATTTTTTGGTTTAAAATCTGGTTTTTGACTTCGCCATCGTATTTCTCGCGAAATTTTGGTCCAGAAAATGTGTTCAAACTTGCCAATAAGGGGTGAGCCAAAAGAGATATAGACCCAAACATGACGAGAACCAGAAAAATGCCTTATGTTATAGCATAGGGCATTTTTGCTGATGTAAAATTTTGATGCTAAAAAACCTATCGCTCTTCAGGAACACAGTACTGCTCAATTTCCTTTTGTGAGCTTATCAATGTAAGCCTTAGGCAGGTACTTGGCAAAAAAACTGCTGGGTTTTAGTTTAAATACATGAAAAATTATCCAAAGTGTACGGACAGGTCAAGAATTCGCCCTATGCTATAACATGGGGCAAAGTTGACCAAAAAAATTTTTGCCTTGAATTTTAATTCCAAGGCCCTGAATCGATGGTCTGGTCTCAAATACACCTAAAAATATCACATTTATGCCTAAATTCATCATATTTTGAAATTAAGTGCTCCAATGTTTTTTGTTCAAATTGGTCCCAAATGAGGAAAACTACGAAGAGATCAGATTTCAAAATATGATGAATTTAGGCATAAATGTGATATTTTAAGGTGTATTTGAGACCAGACCATCGATTCAGGGCCTTGGAATTAAAATTCAAGGCAAAAATTTTTTTGGTCAACTTTGCCCCATGTTATAGCATAGGGCGAATTCTTGACCTGTCCGTACACTTTGGATAATTTTTCATGTATTTAAACTAAAACCCAGCAGTTTTTTTGCCAAGTACCTGCCTAAGGCTTACATTGATAAGCTCACAAAAGGAAATTGAGCATTACTGTGTTCCTGAAGAGCGAGAGGTTTTTTAGCATCAAAATTTTACATCAGCAAAAATGCCCTATGCTATAACATAAGGCATTTTTCTGGTTCTCGTCATGTTTGGGTCTATATCTCTTTTGGCTCACCCCTTATTGGCAAGTTTGAACACATTTTCTGGACCAAAATTTCGCGAGAAATACGATGGCGAAGTCAAAAACCAGATTTTAAACCAAAAAATTTTGAGAAAAGTCAAGTTTTCGTGAATCTTCAAAATTTCATTTTATGCCATATATTTGGTTTTTTGAAAGAAAATAAAATTTTTTGATAAAAACTTTAAAAACTATTGTCATAGCCGTGTGCAGCTAATGTAAACGAATCGATCGATACCCAACATGGGTACCTTTAGCATAAAAATGGGTCTGAAATTTGAGTTTTATGAAAAAAATCGCCGAAAACTCAAATTTTCCGACCTCCAAATTGTCAGAGCTGTCCTGCCATGGATATTGAGTTTTGACACCAAGTATATTTATGAATTTTACTTCCCACATATTGTACTTTTGATTCCCATCATAAAAAAGGGGGGTCAAAAAAACCATGGGTCTTCCATTCGTGCTCCTCTCAAAAACCGTGTCTTAAACCTAAGCATAGTAAACTAAGCAACCTTACCTAAGCATAAAAAGTAAACCGAAGTAAAGCATAATTTCCCCCCCTAGTTTAACCTAAAGAGTTTCAGCCCGGTTTCAGATTCTAGCGCCCCACAGATGCCTGAACCTGCAAGAGTACCAGAGCAAGGGCCTGCTGCGAGAGGCGGGTGTTCAGGTCCAGGATTTCATCGTCGCCGACTCTGCCGACCAGGCTCGCAGCCAACTTCGCTCCTTTCGTTCCCTCCCATCCCCCCTCCCAGCCTCCCCCAGACCTTGTCGCTGGTTGGCAGAGCCCTTGGAGTACGTGGTGAAGGCGCAGGTGCTGGCGGGCGGGCGAGGCAAGGGTCGACTCTCCAGCGGCTTGCAGGGCGGCGTTCAGATTACCCGGGAGTTGGCGGATGGCTTTGGCTGGGTGGGGCTTGTTTTGGGAGATTGAGCGCTGTTTGCAGTCCAGAGAAGGCCATCGACTATGCTCAGCAGATGATAGGATACCGAATTGTCACCAAACAGACGCCTAAGGATGGTGTTTTGGTGAGAAAGGTTGGCAAATGCTAACGTTGCCGGGAGATATTTGTGGCTTGTTTGAAGGTAATGATAGCGGAGAGCGTGGAGTTGTTGAGAGAAACCTATCTGGCCATACTGCTGGACAGGGATTCTGGCGGTATGAAAATTGCTTAAGCTTTTTGGGAAGACTTCAGCATACTTAGGACCAGTGGTGATAGCAAGCCCTGCAGGCGGGATGGACATAGAGGAGGTGGCCGAGACTCAGCCTCATCTCATTCACAAGGTCCACCTCTCTGCATTCCCCACCCCTTCCACATCTCTTCCACTGGTTGAGGAGCCAGTGGATATCATGGAAGGTCTTTCGGAGGAGCAGGCACTTAGGGTAGCCGACTTTCTCCAGTTCAAAGGAATCTTCCGTCAAAAAGCAAGGCCCCTTTTTCTGTCCTCTATTTGGGGACCAACTGAGGCTATTTTTCCAGGCAGCAGAGCAAATTGGAAAACTGTACAAGCTTTTTCTCTCAGTCGATGCATCTCAGATTGAAATCAACCCCATGAGCGAGACCGGTGAGTGAAAGTCTTGTTCAGTCATAAAGGCATCAGTGGGCCTAGTTGAGCAGGCTGCCAGCGAGTGTTCTGCATCGATGCCAAGCTGAACTTCGACGATGCGGCGGGCTTCCGACAGGAGCGCATCTTCGCCATGGACGACGGCTCGGACACGGAGCCACGAGAACTCGCCGCCGCCAAGCACGGCCTCAACTTCATCCCTCTAGACGGCAATATTGCATGTCTAGGTTCTGCAAACACCTTCAACTCTACCCACTTGGGCGGAGATATGACTGAGAGCTAGAGACTAAGGGCGTTGTTGGGTGCAGTGAATGGAGCGGGTCTGGCGATGGCGACGATGGACATCATCAAGCTGCACGGCGGGGAGCCCGCCAACTTCCTGGACGTCGGCGGCTCTGTCCAGGACCAGGCCGTCACTGAGGCATTCCGCATCATCACCGACGACCCTAATGTACATACCCTCCCTTCTCTTCACATCCAATCATGCCCTCCTGCCCCTTGCCTCCCAGGTGAAGGCCATCCTGGTGAACGTCTTCGCGGGCATCGTCAACTGCGCCACCATCGCCAACGGCATCGTCAACGCCTTCTCACAGGCCCAGCTCAAAGTCCCTCTAGTCGTCCGTCTTCAAGGTCCATCCAAACCTCAGCCAAACCTCCGGCACCAGCTTCATACATCGTATTCCTCAAGGCAACAATGCTGAGAAGGCGACGCAGATTCTGGAACAAAGCGGCCTGCCCATAGTCAGCGCCGATGACCTTGACGATGCGGCCAGAAAAGCCGTGGCTGCCATTC
Organism: Ptycholaimellus sp. GST1_10; assembly: GCA_030248095.1. Taxonomy (NCBI): domain Eukaryota; kingdom Metazoa; phylum Nematoda; class Chromadorea; order Chromadorida; family Chromadoridae; genus Ptycholaimellus; species Ptycholaimellus sp. GST1_10. The sequence goes on from JASANA010010333.1 coordinate 43,076, forward strand.
GCTGAACCTTTTGAGGACCAATCTTTTCTGCCTAGGCAAGCTGAATTCGCCGCATTCCGCGATTACTCATTCAAATTTGAAAGAGAAGTGCCTCTTCATATTGGTCCTAGCTTATGGCCATGTTAGCTGTGTATTAATGGCTGGAGAATTATCACACTTAACGAATCAAGGCCGCAAGGCACCCAACGGCGAAACGGAGGAAGAATGGGCAACTGGAGAATGTGAGTGTAAGTGGAAGTGGGAAGAAGAGCATAGCAGAGAAAGGTGCGCGAAAACTTTGGCCCTGGCTTTCTGTGGCGGAGATTTCGCAGCGCTAAACTCAGAACAATGGGTCAACAGAGCCTCCCCTTGAATGAAGCAGAGAATAGACTGGCACTGAGAAGGCAAGGCTGGAAAGAATGAAGGAGGGAAGGCGGGTCAGGAGTGGTCGGAGTCTCGTTTCCGTTTCTTTTTCTTCTTCTTGGAAGCTTTGTGGAGGGAAGAGGTGTGTCCAAAGGGGAGGAAGCGCTGACGAAGACCCAGGCGGTCGAGATCCATCGGCCGCCGACGGATGTCCAGCACTGAAACGTTTGGCCCCTCCTCTTCCCCCTCCACGGCACCGCTCGACTCCGACACCTGGCGGTTCACTTGGATTATTCATGGCTTTTCAGAGGAAGGAAACATTATTTGGCCGTCAATCAATACTAAAAAGGGCTGCTTTAGATTGGCCATCGTAAAAACCGATGCGAGGTAGCTAGCAAAAATCACTAAGCATCAGCCCCAGTTAAAATTTTCCATTTATGCATGCAACGGTTTTCCAGAACAGGCAAAATACTTTGAGAAATGCAACTATTTTGATAGATAAGGTTTGAAAAAGGTGGGTGGATATACCTGAAAGGAGACAAGGCCGTGTATGCGAGGGCCCAAGCCGAGTTCCACAGTGTCGGTGGGTGTGAGCAGGTGCACGGGATTCGATATGGAGCTGTAGGTCATCATTTTCTTCTCGGACAAAAAGACAGGGCAGGAGAGAGTGGGTCTGAGCTGACTTGAAGCGAAGGGTGTAGTTGGAGGGGCCGACGGTGAGGTCGTGAAGACTGGCATGGCTCTGCTCCAGGTGTGGGCCGCTGAAGGCCCGCTCTGCGTACTCCGCCAAATCGTCCGCCGTCACGCTCACCGGCTTTCTGATCAGCCACAGCTGCAGCCGCCTTCTGGTCATTCTCAGGCTGTGTAAGAGGAGACAAGGGACCTGAGCTTGGGGGTCGGCGAAGTTGAGCTGAGGCATGGGGAGGAGGGCAGAGGCAGCTGAAGTGATGTCCGTGATCACACTCGGGGCCCCAGTGAACGAAGGACTGGCCCCGTCCAGACTGGGGATTGAGGAACTGCAGTGCTGCGTCTGGTTTAGCGGCATGGAGAGCAAACTGGGGCAACCTTGGACTGGTGGGCACATTCTCCAGCAGCTCCTCATCGTCCAGGTATCCGTTGCTTTCTTCCTGAAATAAATCCGCGATATCTCTCTCTGTTCTGCGCAAAACTTCAGCTTACTCGCTCTCGCTCCCTGTCCTTGGACTTTTTCTTTTTCTTCTCCTTCTTGTGGCGTTTGCGAATGGGCGAGCCCTCTGGTTTGCGGAAAACTTCCTCCTTGCTTTCGCTTCCTTTTGCCTCCTGTACAATCCACCTCTAGCTCAGATCAACGACGAAGAAATAGGCGCAACCTTCTCATCACTGTCCCAGTCCTCCCGCTTCCGTTTCTTGCTCTTGCCCATTCAAATCTGGCAGGGGGCTGGGGGAGATGGGCTGGGGCGAGTGTTTCACCACAGTTGCGAGGAGTTGAAGCCTATCAGGTGGGGGCTACCGTAGGCCGTTGGATGCGTAGGTCTCTTGCCTTCCCTTCGAAGGACGCCCGTACGCTGACTTTGCAAGGCCTTCCCTGCATCGCCGGCTCACTTCATCACTTCTCATCCTTCGTCGCTCCCCTGGAAGAGAACATGGAAGGTTTTGGCAACAAATTCCAGGCTGCCATCCCAGCCCTCGCTCACTTCCCATACAAGCCACCCGTCTCTACTGGGGTATAGCTCTCTCAGTCAGTAAAGTCCCTAAATAACTGTTTATGGTAGTGAAAAGGACTGAAATGAAAGAATGTTTGGCTGGGGCAAGAAGAATAGAAATGATTGCAGACAACGCTGGTGGGTGTGGAGTTTGCGGGAGGCGTGGTGCTGGGGGCGGACTCGCGAACGTCGGCGGGAAGCTACGTGACGTCGCGAGTGACGAACAAGCTCACGCCGGTCACCGACTCCATCTTCGTCTGCCGCTCCGGCAACGCCGCCGACACCCAGGCCATCGCAGACATCGTCAAGTACCAGCTCGGCATGTTTCGGTTGTTACACCCACTCTTTACCCTCCTTTTCACTCCCCTGTGGTGCTGGGGGCGGACTCGCGAACGTCGGCGGGAAGCTACGTGACGTCGCGAGTGACGAACAAGCTCACGCCGGTCACCGACTCCATCTTCGTCTGCCGCTCCGGCAACGCCGCCAACACCCAGGCCATCGCAGACATCGTCAAGTACCAGCTCGGCATGTTTCGGTTGTTACACCCACTCTTTACTCTCCTTTTCACTCCCCTGTGGTGCTGGGGGCGGACTCGCGAACGTCGGCGGGAAGCTACGTGACGTCGCGAGTGACGAACAAGCTCACGCCGGTCACCGACTCCATCTTCGTCTGCCGCTCCGGCAACGCCGCCGACACCCAGGCCATCGCAGACATCGTCAAGTACCAGCTCGGCATGTTTCGGTTGTTACACCCACTCTTTACTCTCCTTTTCACTCCCCTGTGGTGCTGGGGGCGGACTCGCGAACGTCGGCGGGAAGCTACGTGACGTCGCGAGTGACGAACAAGCTCACGCCGGTCACCGACTCCATCTTCGTCTGCCGCTCCGGCAACGCCGCCGACACCCAGGCCATCGCAGACATCGTCAAGTACCAGCTCGGCATGTTTCGGTTGTTACACCCACTCTTTACCCTCCTTTTCACTCCCCTCGTGCAAGCACGACGGCCAAAGAAAAAAACAAAAGGGCAACCACAACCACCCCAACAACCCCCCCCCCCCCCCCCCCCCCCAGGAGTTCAAGCCCGGCATGACCCGCGAACAGGCCATCCAATTCGTCCTCACTGGTTCCTTCCTCCTTTCTCTTCCTGGTGGCTGGCTGGGACGCGGTGAAGGGCGGGCAGATCTACTCTGTGCCCGTGGGCGGCATGATCCCCCCCCCCCGATCTTCATCTCCGGCTACATGGACCAGACAAGCCCGGCATACCCGCAACAGGCCCCATCGTCCCCCCGGTCCCTCCCCCCCCCCCCCCCGGGGCCCGCGGGGGCCGGGGAAGGGCGCGCCGCCCCCCCCCCCCCCCCCCCGCGGACCCCCCCCCCAGGCCACCGCCGGAGGCTCTGGCTCCATCTTCATCTCCGGCTACATGGACCAGGAGTTCAAGCCCGGCATGACTCGCGAACAGGCCGTCCAATTCGTCCTCACTGGTTCCTTCCTCCTCTGTCCTCACTTCCTTTCCCCTCTTCTGCTCTTTTTGAGAGACTAGAAAGACAGAGTTAAGAAGGGTGGAAAATTGCTAGCGGTATCGCATGCCATCAATCGAGATGGAAGCAGCGGCGGTATCTGTCGTATGGCGGTGGTGGACGGAAACGGGACGGAGCATCTCACCTTCCTCCCAGACCAACTCACTCCCATTCCCGATTACGTATAGCACCCAGCTATCTTTTCTTGGCCCCTTTCGCATCATTTCCCCAGCTATCTTTTCTCGGCCCCTTTCGCATCATTTTCTTTCTTGTCCGCAGTCATTTGTGGCCTCCAGTTGGTGTACCTAGAGCGGAATGTGGATTGCGTCTAAACTTTTGGACGCTTGCATGAGAGGCAACGCTCAAAATCCTTTCAAATGGCACGTTGAATTATGCATATTAAGCTTTTTTGCAGACTTAGTTAAAACTAAGCTAATTTTTTGTATATTAAAAACTTTTGTCCTAGGCGAATTGAACAATATCTTAGTATGAAGTTTGCATGAAAAAATTTCATTATTAGCTAAATTTGGAAAACTTTTAGCTGCAGCGTGTTCTAGATTTAAATTTTTTCCCCCATAAATCCTTAATTCCCCTGAAAGGAAGCGAAGAAGATATGGAAGCTTTGGAAGAAGAATGAAAGGAGTGATCAGGCAGGTATAAGCAAGGGTTCATCATCATCCAGGATTTGAGGCGGGGCGAGGGCATGCTTGAGTGGGATGACGAAGACGGAAATGTCGTCAGTGGAGGCATGGCCTTCTCTACCCTCCAGCCCCAGTTCCCAGCGTCCACCGGGCCCGCTGGGGTCTCCGCGGGCTGTTATCACCAGGTCTTGCGCTGCCAGCGTGTACCTCCACATTTACAATTTCCTCATTTCATCTTCTCGCCATCATTTTTTACGTTAGTTTCGTGTGCTGCAACGCTCTCACGAAGCATAGCACTAATGAGCAATAGATAAGAGTGCAAGAGAAAGGGAAGAGTTACATGGTGGAGGCATCGGAGTCGGAGCTGTTCTGGAGAGCGTTGGCCACAATGGTGGCCACCTCCTGGCCTGTCAATCATTCTACTCTTCCTCTCTCCACCCATCTCTCCACCGCTTACAGGACAACACATCCCAGAGCCCGTCCGAGGCCAGCACCAGGACGTCCTTGGCCCCGATGGAGTCCAGTCCGCTCAGGTCCAGCACCTCCACCTGCAGCCGAGTTGCATGAGGATGGGGAAGTGGGGTATTGGGGAAGGGTGGAGGAAGCGGTAACCTCAGGGACGGGGGAGAGGAAGGGCTTGATGGGTATCCGATCGTCCATCGTCATCAGATGATGATCCCCGAAGCCCCGCACTACTCCGATTGTGTTCAGCAAGCGTACCTGTCCACTCTCTGCATGCATTCAAGAAAAGTGAAAGCGGAGGACCTTTCGCATGCCGTCGCTGATGAGAGGTGGTCGAATGTCCGTCTCACGGACAGTTTTCAGGGCCCTGGAATGGGTAATATTGGAGGAATGGAGGGATTGATTTGTGAAGGTGGCGTGAACCATCCGTCCATGAACCAGTCGCGGAAGAGGACCTTCTTGCGCAAGTCACGGCGGGTGAGATGTCGATTGTACTCCAGCCGCGTGAACTGCTTCCCTATCAACTCCGGCTGCCCAAACGCCTGTACACACTCACTGTCAATCCACTCCATCAATATCGACAGCTGCGTAGCTACAAACCATAGAACTGATGTTGCAGCCAAAAGCCAGTCAAATAATCTGTGTTGCCGCTGGGATTCTCTGTCAAGATATAAACCAGTTGTTGTAGGCGTTTTCGCTCAGCCTCTGGAGTATGATCTCTAGATAGTTGGCGGGTGCTGGCGTCGGCGCGAACGAGGAGGGCCCGACAGTCCCCCGCGTTGGCCACATAGAGCCGGCCGAGGAGGAAGAGCGCCGCCACCGCCGCGCAGCCGCCCGGAATGCGCCAGCTCATCTTCTCCTCCGCTATCTGCTCGTCCTTGCCCATGCCCCCCATTCATTGCTTCCCAGCTACCAGAGGAAAGAGGGGGCGAGGGGAACCATCTGGACAAAGGCTGTTTCCAGGGCGCCGATGACGAGGCCGTCCCTGGAGAGGTGTTTGCCGTTGGGCGTGAGGACGGCGCCGGAGCAGCCCAGGCTGGCCTCCTGCTGCTCCAGGTGCACCAGGGTGTTCAGGATATGGCTCAGTCGCTCCTACAGTCATTCACATTTCAGACAGTTTTTGAGCGTCTTGAATTTTCTTTCGAGAATGGAATGAATTGTTGCTGATCTGCAACCAGTTGATTCTGACTTGACAATCTATTACAAACCATTAAGAGTAGAAACAAACGGCAGCAAGCGGCAATTGTGTGAAACTTTGTCTAAAAGAGCGGTGTACCTGAATGTGAGCATGAAGGCAGTTGGAGGCCATGAGAGCGGCGCCGGTGCCCGCATGTCCGTCAAAGAGGCCGAAGTAGTAGGCCTCCACGCGGAGCAGCGGAGACTCCGCCTCCTTCACCTCCTCCTCATCCTTCAACTACATCCCAGTCAACGCCCGCCAACATAGCTTCAATCTCTGCCTGCAGACTGAGCGGCTGGTCGTCGAAAGTAGGCCGAGCGCTGGCCTCCTCCTCACTGGCCTCCTCCTCCTCGCTGTCGCTCTGCAGCGAAGGCGGCGGCTTCTCCACAAACCTCCAGTAGTACTCCATCCTTCCACCCTTCCATCACCGAACCATCACCTCCTGTTGGGGCAAGGCGTGGGCGCGGTCTTGTCCTGCTCCTCCGCCCTCTGCTCCACCAACTGGATGAGTTTGGCCGCTGCCTGGTCCTTAAGAGGCTCCACAAATGAGTTGGAGACGAGGAAGGAGGGTTAAAGGGACCTCGTTGAGAGGGGTCTTGCCGGCGTTGATGGCCTCGGCATAGCCGGCAAAGAGGGGCATGGCAGTGGGGTGCTTGGGGGTGAGTATGGGGCGGGCGGCCTGGTCCCCGGCCAGGCTCAGTTCGTCCTCGCTCACCAGGTACAGCCACTCCGGGCGCGCGTAGCCGTAGCGCTCCTGCTCCACGGCTGACAAGGCAGGGCTGGGTTTGAGAGAGAAGGCCAGGGCTGGGGAGGACCAGGAATGAGACCACCCATCCAGCTGGCGTCCGCCATGTCCACCACCATGCCCACGCGCACCTGGCGACTGTCGCGCGTCTCCACCTGACAACTTGGCAGTCGTTCTTGAACTTATCAAGTTCATCACTAGAATACTGCTAGAATATTTCTAGCAACCCAAATACGGCTTTTTTCAAATACACATTTCTTCAAATACACATTTCTCACATTTCATGAAACGGCTAAATTGGCAAGTATTTGGAATATCTGGCCAAAAAAGGAGCAAAGTTAGGCATACTTCAGTGGCTTCGGTGGCTTCATCTGCTTCTGGTGCAGATCGACCAATCAATCGACTGAGCATGCTGCTCAAGTCTTCTACAGTTGCAGCCAAACTTAGTGCACCCTTGTCCAAGGCCCCAGCAGGCTTCCCCTCGAGGTATTGATCTTCTCTGGCTTGCATTACCAGGCTTCCTCTACTAGCCCATTACTGGCCATTGTCCGTATGAGTCAATTGTTGTCATTCTTTGTCTTATTACACTTTTGATCGGAAAGTAGCAATGTGAAATTCATTCATCTTGGGACAAAGAAAGGACTCTGCAGCTAAAGTCTTGGGCATAGTCGGTCTCAATATTTGCGCGTGGATTAGGAATAGACGTGCGCCTATTCCCACGCACCTCTGCTCCAAGAGCAGCCCATACATACCTCGTTTTCATCATCTTTCACAGCTCCCACTGGCTCTTCCCAATAGTTGGCCCATTTTCTTGAGCAAAAGAATAGGTTTGAGAGGCATTAGAGAAGAGGAGTGGTAGAGAAAGAAGATGGTGACGAAGCGCCTGACCTACCGTCGCCGGCTGTCCTACAACACGAAGTCGAACAAGGTGAAGGTGTCCAAGACACCCGGCGGCCGCCTCGTCTTCCTCTACCGCAAGAAGGCCGGCAAGATCCCCATCTGCGGCGACACCAAGGAAAAGCTCCGCGGTTTCCTTCTCCTCTCCACTCAGTCTCAGTCTTCACTAGTCTCAGTCTCGGAGTTGAATTGGAAAGGATGATGAAGAGATTGATGGGTGGGGTGGAAGGAATGAAGGATAGAAATGTTGCAGGGATCAAGGCGGTGCGTCCTCGCAAGCTGGCCACGCTGTCGAAGCGGCAGAAGCATGTGACGCGAGCCTACGGCGGCTGCCTCTCCGCCGGCGCCGTCCGTGAACGGTTTCACTTCCCCTTCCGACCAATGCCCACCCGCATTACCGCAAAGGAGGTCTTAAAAGAAGTCTTGAGAACTTTTGAAGAATTATTGCTCCAGCCCGTCAAAAGTTAGAGAGTTGGAAATTTTAATGAAAATAGATCCAACCCTGCTTAGTTAGCGTATAAATTTGCAGATTGTTTTAACTAGTCAAACTAAAGAAATTTCTATTTTAGTAACATCACTCAAAAATCAAATTCTCAAAATGCCTCAAAATTTGGTGGAAAATGTTCAAATTTTGATCTATGACTGATGTTAGTCAAATGAACATTTCTCCATTTTGGCTGGTTGAAACTGTCTGTAAATTTATGCACTAGCTTAACAGGGCTGACCCTACTTTCAGTAAGAATTTCTAGTCTTTAGTTTTTGATGGCCTTGAACAATAAGTCTTCAAAGTGGTTTTCGTATAAGCCCCACCCCGTAAGGCAAATCAGAGAATTCATTTACTCAAGTTGCTCAACTTACCTGCATAGAACAGCATTCGTGCCCAACAAAGACATCAAATATTTGACGCTATAATTTTGCCCATTTTATGCCTTCTTGATGTAGTGATAGGAAAAAAGAGAATGCAGGATTATTCGAGCGTTCCTGATCGAGGAGCAGAAGATCGTGATCAAGGTCCTCAAGGCCCAGAATGCCGCTGCCGCCAAGAAATGATCTTTTACCATCCTCTTCTGCTTTCTCTGTTGTTGCTGTTGAACTTTTTGCTCCCTGAATCCGGATGCGCATGCACGGACGAACTACACGAAACCAAATTATCATTCTCAAAGCTCCAAAGATATCCATTGGACACGTTCAGTTCATAGATGAGACGCGTAGAGGAGGAAAGATGGGAGACTAGTAGTAAGTCTTGTACTCATAGCCGCCAGGCTGATAGTAGGTTTTGTTGCCGCCGTCCTTGTAGCCATACTCGTAAGAGTAGCCGGCGTCCTTGGTCTCGTAGGTGTAGCCGGTGGTCTTGTACTCATAGCCACCGTCCTTGTATTCGTAGCCTCCGTCCTTGTACTCCCAATCCCCTTCCTCGTACTCCCATTTAGGGCTCTCCTCGTACTCCCAGCTTTTATCGTACGTTTCCCACTCCCCCGGCGTGTACTCCCAGCTCCCCGCCGTGTACTCGTACTCGTACCCCTTCTTCTCAAAAACACTTTTATTTCCGTTCCAGATTGCTATGAGGTGTTACTAGCTGCAGCATCAAATGGGAATCAAGAAACGGGCAAATTTAGCATTATGAATATTCAATATCTTGACCAATCAACTACAACAACTAAAAAATAATAGTTCCGCCAAAAAATAGGTTGATAGTAACACAATGACGGATTATGATATTAATGTGGTTAAGTAATTGGGCTTGCGCGAGCGGAGCGTTAGCGGAGCGGTAGCGCCAAGCCCCTCTTATCGAGCAACACAACCAATTGCAGCTTTCCCAAAGTTTGGCAGGCTGTAGCTCGTCACACAGACGTCGGAGAGCGCTGCAAATAGGCTCAATCGACGCGCCGTGGTCGAATTGTGGGGGGTCCTCTTTTGACAAAAAATTTTTAGAGCCATATTGAAAAAGTTATTTCAAAAAAACTTTTTAAAAAAAATGTCCTGTGTCCGGGCCTCCAAACTGTTCTTCTAGGGCTTTCACCAGGTCGTGGTGAACAAGCATCTCATCATCAACTTCGTCTTGCATCATTCTAAAGGATTTTTGGTCTCAAAAGTAGCACCATATGTAGATTATGGTACATGTGCCCATTTGCTTCTAGCTGATTTTCATGGGCTTCCAACAGACCATGGTGAACAAGCAGCTTGTCACCAATGTCATCTTCTACTCCATGCATAGGGGCTTTGCCCCTGTATGAAGTGGATGAAATTATTATATAGTGGGTTTTACTAACCCAAAAAGTATCTCTTATCTTTATTTTACCTGCGATTGAAGTGGGGGAAATTTTTTTATTCAGCTTAATTTGAATTTTACTTGCAACTGAAGTGGATGAAATTTTTTCTTAGCAAAGAAATAAGTTTTATACCTTAGATTGTGAACTTTGTGCACTGTAAAAATGTTTGTCAGTCCAATGTAAAGCTGTATTAATTAATGATAAGAGAGCACCTGGCCAAAATACTAATATGTATTTAATAAAATCTGAGCTCCCAAAAAAGTAGAATGTAAAAACATTTTTAAAAATATATATAGCAAAAAAAATTTTAACTGACTCTGCTACTTATCTCTATTGCAATTAACTGCAATTGATTATAAAAATATGCTCTGGTCTTAATTAACGTACATACTATAGTTTTCAAGAAATAGACAAAATTTGGGACTTGAAATTTAAAAAAAATTATATCTCAACTGCGAAATTTGGGAGCCAACTACATTTTGACCAAATCAATTGCCATTAAAGTAAGGTGCTCTCTTATCATTAATTAATACAGCTTTACATTGGACTGACAAACATTTTTTCAGTCGCAAGTAGAATTCAAATAAAGCTGAATAAAAAAATTTCCCCCACTTCAATCGCAGGTAAAATAAAGATAAGAGATACTTTTTGGGTTAGTAAAACCCACTATATAATAATAGTAACAGTTTCGGCTTTTAGGAGAAGAGGGAGCAAAAGGAAGGCACAGAAGTTGAGGTGCATGATTCGGCGCTTCCGTCGTCGGCCAAGAAGGAGTGCTGTGGCATTGGCTGACCAGGCGAAACCTGAGTGAGACCTGATTGATCACTGAAGCAAGCAAACTATCAGCCTACCGCACCCATTCGCTCCTATCTATTATACTTGCTATGAATCAATTAGGACGAACCATGCTGCTTCTAACACTTACAGCAAAGTAGGTCGAACTGAACTGTTAAGTCCAAAAGTGTCAGGTTTCAGACACCAACTGATCGATTTTAATTTAATTCATATATCTGTTTAGAATAATTTTAACCGATTTGGCTTTGGTGTCATAACCCTTAAGTTAAAATGCAATAAATTTATTTTTTTCTTGATTGAGAAAAACAGAGTCTGGTGTATACCATAAGAAACGAGCAATTAAACACCACTTTAATCCATTTTTGCATCATTGCATGATTTAAAGCTGCTCTATTATAATGTTGAATTTTTCTGTTGGTTTCAGCATGTGTTGAGTCTCTTCAAATGTACCCTTTTAGACAGGTGTGAGAGGTGAAACTTGCAAAGCAGGTGGAGAAGTTTTTGCTTGCTCATGCGGACTGAGCCGCTTTTCAAACTTTGCCCAGGCACCTATGGACTGTGCGAGTGCTGAGGTGAAAGAGGGGGGTGGCAGAGAGAGGAGCTGGCAATGGAACTGGTGGGGTGCAAAAAGAGACGGCAGCGATTAGCGATGGGGCCCCTAGTGTGCAAATACAGCCGCAGCCAGTTTCCCATTCCGCTCACTCGCCTCACCTGACACTCCACCCACCCAGCCCCTCCAACCTACAACCCCAGCAGACATGCCGGCCAAGTATATCGAGATCATCATCGTCGCTGTCAAGCCGGAGTGAGGTCTTCTTTTCTTTGCATAGATTGGAGGTTCAGCATGTTTGCAGACACCTGGCGGACTACCTGAAAACGGCGGACGAGGGTGCGGCGCTGGCGGAGAAGCACGGGGCCAAGTTCGTGGGCAAGTTCATCACCGAGTGCGGAGCCGACGGCCCCGAGATTCTCCTCATCGAGACCTGGGGTCATCCGCCTTTGCTTTCTACGCTCTATCTCTCACTAAATCACTCACCTGATTGAGACTCCATCGCGGATCGGGCAAAGCTGCGTGCGGCGGCGCACGGGGACAGCGAGTGGCACAGCTACTGGCAGAAGGTCACGCCCTACTTCCGCTCCATCCAGACCCACCTCGCCTGGCTCCTCCCGGGTGCCGACCTCGATTTCTCCGGCCAGAGTTTTCTACTCCATATCATCCTCCCCCCATAGCCACTGACCTATCTGGGCCTGATAATTGTGAGAGACGGTGGTGCTGGAGTCCTTCGACATCCAGGGCTCGCCGCAGGACGCGAAGGCCATGATGGATGAGTGGGAGAAGACTTGGGAGAAGGACAACTCCGCTCGCACCACCGCCCGCGCCTTCAACGTCTTCAGTCCTGGCGCCGGCCTCTGTTCCATTCTTCTCTTCCCCTTTTCCATTCTACTTCTCAATCTCAATCCACTCTCTGCTGCAGTGTGGCAGATCTACGTGGGCGATAATCTGGACGGCGCTTGCGACGCTTGGTTCAATTGGGTCCTGGACAAGAGCCAAGGAGAGTCTGGTAAACCTACAGCTTTTCCCTCTCCAGCTGAAAGAGAATGAAAGGATTGCAGTGAAGAATCTCTTCTCACTCATGAAAAGCACGACCTGCCGTCTTCTCGGCCCTATTCCCAAGCATTAACATCATTCCTCACATTCTCAGTAGGCGCATCTAGATGTCCACCTAAGGATTATTCCACCGCAATCAATTAGAATTGGAGAGCATTTTTATTTCGGACACCGAAGTACGCATTAAGAACGGCCTTGCATAAACCTTGCTTGCCGTGCCTTGAAGAAAACGCAGTGTCCGAATTATGTTTTCCTTTTTTCGCATGAAATCTTAAAAGCAAAACTCCTCCTTTCGCAACATTCAAAAGCAAACTCCAGATCGGCAAAAAATGAAGAAAGGAACTTGTACCGAACAATAGTCATGGACGGACTGTACAACGCAGTTTAGCATGAAATAATGCACTCCTCAAAGCGTACATGAGATTCGTTTGGCCTTCCAAAATTAGGACGCTATTGGAAAAGCAAGAAATGCAACTCATGCTTGACAGATCTCTATATAGGCAAAATAGGTATCCAAATCCTGCTCCTTCCGACTAGTCGCCAGACGTTGCAGCCGTCGCTCCGACAGATTGCAGTCCCGCAGCGCCCTCAGCGCCGGCATCAGTCTACGCACTTGCGGTGCCAGCAACGACTTCTGCCCAGCCACTGCCTCCTCCTCCACTGCCACATCCTCTTCCCTTAAATTGATGCCATCCATTGGCCTAGGCCTTGAGCCAATGCTGTGCTGGCTAGGACTGGGTGCAGTGGAATTGGTAGAGGTCGGTGAAGAGCTGTGCTGCCAGTCCGGGAGTCTGGTCCAAGGCGCCTCTTTCCGTCCGGCTCAGATCGCAGAGGAGAAGGTGCTGATATAAGGAAGGCTGGAGTGAGTGAGAAAGAAGGAAAAGATGGGGGTGGAAACGGTGAGTGGGCTGAAGGTCGGCTGGCTGCGCTTGAAGAGACTGCGGCCGCTGGCGATGGCGAAGACGAGAAGAATGAGAGCGAAAGCTCGCATGCTGAATGGGCTTTGTAGCTGTTCCTGCTCTGGTGGATGCCGGCTTGAGGAAAGGAGAGGCTAAATAAGAAGGGGAGATGGTCAGCCGAACTGGTTTTCGTCACCTAAGCACCGCCTGTTCACTTGCTGGACATCGCGTCACCTGGAATCATCTGCTGCATGTCGCCAACAAGGTATTATCGGCTATCGCCAATAGATGCGCGGCCTTGTTCACCTTGTGACGCATTGGAGCATTTAAATTGAATAATAAGCAAGTCAGCTCAATAAATGCTACAATGACAAACAAAAGTAAAATGCCACAAATTGATCTAGGTCTATTTTGGGTTTCTGAGGCATTTAAATGATAAACAGCAATCTAAATAATAATCAATAATTAATACAAGTAAAATTTAAATTTTCGAAATATTTTCGAATTTCAAGATCTCCATTTTCGAGGTTTTTTGACCATAAATCAAGAACCAATCAAAATAGCGTTGATCCCACAAAAACGTCCCGAGCCACCACCCAGACGGATCTTCATGCAAAAAATCAGCCAATTTCATTGAGAAACCGAGGAGTACGGGCTGCGGTACCACACACACACATATATATAAATATATATATATATATATATATATAAAAGACTAAAATGCTACAGCATGAGCTGCTTATGAATTGTCAATCATCAAAAAGAACTAGACAAGGTGCGACAAAATCGTGATAAATTTTGATTTAAATTATTAACCATTTTGAGTCAAAATTTTAACAGGTTCATCTAGAAAATACACTTATCATTCATAGGCAGGCGGCAATTTATGGCAGGAAACTTGGACTATGCTAGCTCCCCCCCACTTATACTTCCCCCCCCCCCCCCCCACTTAAATAACCCCCCCCCCACTTATACAATCCCCCCCACTTAGGCATGACATAGGCTTTGGGAAGGCTTAGGCTTAGTTTTAGGCAGAAATCCGTAGTTGTTGATGCTACATCACCCCCCACTTATGATGCTACATCGCCCCCCCCCCCACTTAAGTATATTTTGACTTTTGATGCTAGCTCCCCCCCCCCCCCCCACTTAACTTCATAAGTGGGGGGGGAGCTAGCATCAAAAGTCAAAATATGCTTAAGTGGGGGGTGGGGATGTAGCATCATAAGTGGGGGGGGGATGTAGCATCAACAACTACGGATTTATACCTAAAACTAAGCCAACGGCTAAGTGGGGGGGATTATATAAGTGGGGGGAATGTATAAGTGGGGGGGGGGAAAGTATAAGTGGGGGGAGCTAGCATAGTCCGGAAACTTGTCATTTCAATTATTCTAGTTTTTATTTTGTCTTTAATTTTTGATTAAATGATGTTATTTGTGAACTTTACTAAATCAGAAAAAGTCTCTTACAGAAAAATACATGTAAAATTTTAAAAATGATTTGAAAATAAAAAATTGATCATATTGCAAATGCCAGCAAAAGTTAACTTTACTTTAGCTAATTTCAATTTAACTTTAATTTTGTTTGTTTTATTTTGTTACACTTCATTTAGTAAACTTATAATTTCATTGTGACCAAAAATTCAGTAATTTTTTTCGATGTAACAATTTTTTTTATTTCACTAGTTGTATTTTCTATCATTCACTAATTTTTGTCCTCTTTGTGCCAAAATTGCCGCCTGCTTATGAATGCTCAGTGGATTTCGTAGATGAACCTGTTAAAATTTTGACTTAAAATGGTTAATAATTTAAATCGAAATTTATCACGATTTTGTCACACCTTGTCTAGTTCTTTTTGATGATTGACAATTCATAAGCAGCTCATGCTGTAGCATTTTAGTCTTGTCTAGGTCTTGGCCATGTGGAAGACATATTTACTTGCCACATGAACAAGGCTTCAAACAGTCATTGGGAAAAATCCATTGCTTGGTGTTGTTGTTTGGTAGGTAATTTCATGTAGGTAAATGTTCTTGGCCATGTGGAAGACATATTTACTTGCCACATGAACAAGGCCATGTGGAAATGGTCTTGGCCATGTGGAAGACATATTTACTTGCCACATGAACAAGGCTTCAATCAGTCATTGGGAAAAATCCATTGCTTGGTGTTGTTGTTTGGTAGGTAATTTCATGTAGTAATTCAGGTAGGTTTCAAAATTTCACAATTTCACGATCATAGGAAACCATGCAAAAACTCGATCACCCATTCATAACTAGGGCGTTGTCGCGCCCTAGGAATTAAGATCTATCGCATTGAAGCTAACCTGAGCATCAGTTCATAAAGATCTGCGCAGTTTCCCTTTCGCATTGAAGCTAACCTGAGCATCAGTTTATAAAAATCTGCGCAGTTTCCCTTTTTTATATATTTCAGTTAATATTTTCGTTATTTATTAAAATTCAGCGGCTTAAATCAAAATTTCACGAATTTTGCCATCTGGAGCAGACTGTGAGCTTTCGATTGATATATATATGTCCTAGGGTTCAACCTACCAGTCTTCCAATCAATTCGGTGACAGGAAACCATGCAAAAACTCGATCACCCATTCATAACAAGACAAGACTAAAATGCTACAGCATGAGAATCTTATGAATTTGCGATCATCAAAAAGAAATAGACAAGGTGTAACCCAATCATAATTTATTTTTATGTGAATTGTGATAAATTTTAACATGTCTATTTGATTGGCTTGGTCCATCTTAAAACTCCACTGCTCATTCATAAGCAGGCGGCAATTTATGGCAGAAACCCTTTCCACAGTAGAACAATCCAATTCGCGTTTATCTTCAATATTCGCTTAATTTTTGAATAATTTTCAAAGTTTAATTTTTAAATAAAATTTGGGATTAATTTTTGAACATTAACTCTCAAAAAGAAGAAAATAAATGTCCATAATAAAAATCGATCATATTTCGAATGCTTGCAAACCTGAATTTTACCTTTGCTTGTTTCAATTTGATTTCAATATTGTTCATTTTCTACACCTAAAACATAACTTTTAGTTTTATTATATTTACAAAATTCAACAATTTTTTTTCGATGTATATTTATGGCATTTTATTGCATTTTACTTTTTTATTCATTATTTACTTTTTATCAATTTTTCTAAAAATGTTGTGCTCTTTGTGCCAAAATTGCCGCCTGCTTATGAATGAGCAGTGGAGTTTTAAGATGGACCAAGCCAATCAAATAGACATGTTAAAATTTATCACAATTCACATAAAAATAAATTATGATTGGGTTACACCTTGTCTATTTCTTTTTGATGATCGCAAATTCATAAGATTCTCATGCTGTAGCATTTTAGTCTTGTCTATATCTTGTTCATATGGAAGGCATTTTTTAATTTTCCCACATGAACAAGGCTAAGAGTTCGCACATGAACAAGGCTCCAAGAAAATGATGATTTACAGTGAGGCACCTTATGATTGAGCTGGCCAATAATACTGTACGATGACCAGAATGATTATTGGACAGGATTAAAATGCTACAGCATGCAAAGCTTATGAATTTGCAATCATCACCTAAAAAAAATAAAAAAACATAAATTTTTGCGCAGCCGCAGGCCGCCTGCCGCGGAGGGCTCTTCCAATCAATTCGGTCACACGCCTGCCGCGGAGGCCCCGGAGTGTAGCCTAGCATGCATAAAGGCTTGTCCCCTACAAGGAGTATCAAATAGGCGCAAGTTTCCTAAGTCTTGGCCTCAACATACTGTGGCAGAATTGCACTGTCGCTCTCTATGATTCCATAAAGTTCAAAAACCTATTTCATGCAAGCTAACCTGAGCATCAGTTTATAAAAAACTGCGCAGTTTCACTAAAATGAAACATTAGGGAAATGGGTAGAACAGAAAATCGAAAAAGTCGCTCTCAAAAACGTGAATTGATTGGGAAATGTCTCCATGTAACCTATGACAAAAATACCACCATTGGAAAGCTGAATCAATTTGCCGAAACACGTAATCTTTGTTTTTTTAAATTATACTTTTGATGTAAAATGCCATTGTGTCAAAGTTGGCAATGTCCTTATTTTTGAAGTTTTTTGTGGATTCTTTTAAGTAATTAAAATTCTAAGCCCTAAATCAAAATTTGAAGAATTTTGCCATCTGCAGCAGCTTGTGGGCTTTCGATTGATATCTATATGTCCTAGGGTTCAACCTACCAGTCTTCCAATCAATTCGGTGACACGCAACCATGCAAATACTCGATCACCCATTCATAACTAGGGCGCTGTCGCGCCCTAGGACAAGAATAAAATGCTACAGCATGAGAAGCTTATGAATTTTTGATCATCAAAAAGAAATAGACAAGGATTAACACAATCGTGATTTATTTTGAATTGAATCGAGCATAAATTTTAACATGTTCATTTCATTGGTTTTGTCTATCTAAAAACTCCACTGGTAATTCATAAGCAGGTGGCAATTTATGGCAGAAACCCTTTCTCAGCAGTGTATTTCATTTCTTGTTTATCGTCGATTTTTGATTAATTTTTGAACAATATTTAAAGTTAAATTTTTAAATAAAAATTTTAGATTAATTTTTGAACTTAAGTATTTTTAGGCCTCAAAAATATGAAATGAATGCCCTAATGGAAGCATGATTCGCAATAAAGATTGATCGTATTGTTAATGCCTGCGAAACTTAATTTTGCTTAGCTAGTTACAATTTGATTTTGATACTGTTAATTTTCTACAATTTTAGTTTTATTATTCCAAAAAAAAATCTACAATTTTTTTCTATTTTATTTTATGGAATTTCATTGAATTTTTACTTTATTTTTTGTTATTTTCTTTTTTATTACTTTTTCTAAAGTATTTGTGCTTTTTGTGCCAAAATTGCCGCCTGCTTATGAATTACCAGTGGAGTTTTTAGATAGACAAAACCAATGAAATGAACATGTTAAAATTTATGCTCGATTCAATTCAAAATAAATCACGATTGTGTTAATCCTTGTCTATTTCTTTTTGATGATCAAAAATTCATAAGCTTCTCAGGCTGTAGCATTTTATTCTTGTCTATATCTTGTTCATGTGGAAGACATTTTTTTATTTCCCACATGAACAAGGCTAGGAGTTCGCCACATGAACAAGGCTTCATGAAAATGGTGATTGAGGCACTTACGATTTGGCTGGCCAATAGTACCATACCAATAATGACCTGAGCATCAATTTAAACTGAGGAGCACTAAACAAACGGAACATGTAAAACTGCGCAGTTTCACAAAAATGAAACATGAGAAAATGGGTAGAGCACAAAATCGAACAAAATTGCTCTCAAAAACGTGAATTGATTGGAAAATTTCTTCAAAAAACCTATGACAAAAATAACACCATTGGATAGCTGGAACAATTTGCTAAAACACGTAATTCTTAGATTTTTGAATTTCGCTTTTGTTCAAAAATGAGAACACTTCAAATTCGGGGATGTCATTTTTTATGCCATTTTTTGCAGGTTTTTTCAAAATTTCTAAAATACCAGGGCCAAAATCAAAATTTCACGATTTTTCCCATCGAGATCTCAACTAGAGCTTTCGATGGATATATATATGTCCTAGGTTTCAAGCAATACCCGATGAGCTCAAACTCGTGACATGAAAGTCCAAAAAACTCGATCACCCATTCATAACTAGGGCGCTGTCGCGCCCTAGGACTAAAATGCTACAGCATGATAATCTTATGAATTTGCGATCATCAAAAAGAAATAGACAAGGTGTAACACAATCATAATTTATTTTTATGTGAATTGTGATAAATTTTAACATGTCTATTTGATTGGCTTGGTCCATCTTAAAACTCCACTGCTCATTCATAAGCAGGCGGCAATTTATGGCAGAAACCCTTTCCTCAGTAGAACTGTTCCCAGCGGACTTTTCCACCCAACACTGATGCAATGGGCATAGGAGAGAGGCCAGACGGCCGTGGCACTAGGTTTATCTTCAATTCGCGTTTATCTTCAATATTCGCCTAATTTTTTAATAATTTAAAAGTTTAATTTTTAAATAAAATTTTGGATTAATTTTTGAACATCAACTCTCAAAAATAAGAAATAAATGTCTATAATAAAAAATCGATAATATTTCGAATGCTTGCAAACCTGAATTTTACCTTTGCTTGTTTCAATTTGATTTCAATATTGTTCATTTTCTACACCTAAAACATAACTTTTAGTTTTATTATATTTACAAAATTCAACAATTTTTTTCGATGTATATTTATGGCATTTTATTGCATTTTTACTTTTTAATTCGTTATTTACCATTTTATTAATTGTTCTAAAAATTTTGTGCTCTTTGTGCCAAAATTGCCGCCTGCTTATGAATGAGCAGTGGAGTTTTAAGATGGACCAAGCCAATCAAATAGACATGTTAAAATTTATCACAATTCACATAAAAATAAATTATGATTGTGTTACACCTTGTCTATTTCTTTTTGATGATCGCAAATTCATAAGATTATCATGCTGTAGCATTTTAGTCTTGTCTATATCTTGTTGATGTGGAAGGCATTTTTTAATTTTCCCACATGAACAAGGCTAAGAATTCGCACATGAACAAGGCTCCAAGAAAATGATGATTTACAGTCAGTGAGGCATCTTATGATTGAGCTGGCCAATAATACCGTATGAACGAATACCTGAGCATCAATTTAAACTTTCACCCATTCATAACTAGGGTCCTAGGGTTACTCGAAGTCATTGGAATTCCTCTAAGATTCCATAAATTAAGATCTATCGCATTGAAGCTAACCTGAGCATCAGTTTATAAAAATCTGCGCAGTTTCCCTTTTTTATATATTTCCGTTAATATTTTAGTTATTTATTAAAATTCAGAGGCCTAAATCAAAATTTCAAGAATTTTGCCATCTGGAGCAGACTGTGAGCTTTCGATTGATATATATATGTCCTAGGGTTCAACGTACCAGTCTTTCAATCAATTCGGTCACATGCAACCATGCAAAAACTCGATCACCCATTCATAACTAGGGCGCTGTCGCGCCCTAGGACTAGGGCGCTGTCGCACCCTAGGATATATATGCGGACAGACGGACAAAAAATGGGGTAACTGTTAAAGCGGGCCTTGGCAGCCCGCCGCTCCGGGCAGGGCGCCAGAGCTCCTCCGGCCTCCGCGCCCATGCCCTCCGGCCTCCGGAGCTCTGACTGCCCTGCCCTCCGCGGCAGGCGGCCTGCGGCCGCGCAAAAAGGCTTTTAAAAAAGGTCTAGCGCTTTGTACATGAGCCAAATATTTGTGAAACCTAGAACGCCGGGGTCTTTGGCCAGTGACTTGGTGAAGGCGTTAACGGCGCCCTTGGAGGCGGCGTAGGCTGGCGCATTCCTGGCACTCTCCGGATTTTACGTTGGAAAAACTGGCAACATTTTGTAGCACCAAAGACCGTTGACGGATACGCTGGAGACATTGACGATTGCAGCGCCGTGGCAGGCACCCGCCGTCTTCCAGCCTTGCACAAGGCTCCGGTTCACCAGCCAGGTTCCTTTCACGTTCACCCGTAGTGTTTCATCCACCACTGCTTCTGTGCATCCTTCCACACCCTGCACTGCTCAGGCTAACTTTGCTTACGAAATTCGGAGCTAATAAAACAAATATCAGACCCAATCCCCTGAAAATTGCAGTATTATATATATATGCAGATGAGAAGGAACCTTAAGATTGCGCACAACGCCGGCGCAATGGGCGAGAAGTTGAGGAAAGCTGCCGTATTTTGCCTTTATAGCTTCAAGGCCCGCCCTCACAGATTCCTCCGACGCCACATCCATCAAGACAGTCTGGCTACTTATCCTAGCTTGCTGCACATCGGCGAGGATATTGCAAGGACCAAATGCTTCTCTCGGGAGGAAAGGGTAGATAGGGTCCTCTGCAAGCCTTCAGCGTTGATGTCAGCAGCAAAGATAGTGGCACCCTCTCGCTCTCCAATCTGGCAGCAGGCTGCTCCAATGCCCGATGCTCCGCCTTATTGACTCTATGAGTTCGAGTAGATTGTTCTAAATGGTCGGCCTTACCAGTCACCAGCAAAATCTTTCCGTTCAGCGACATAGCTTGCTTCGTATTTATGCGAAATCTCTTGAAGTTGGTCTTCTGAAAGTGTTATGGGGAGAGGGAGACAGGAAGGTTATTATGGCCTCGCATCGCATACCTACTTATACAGTCTGCTGCAATCAGCGTTGCTGGCACCTCATAGTGCAGTTCATGTTTGCACTGTCGTAACTGTTTTTATTTTTTCGAATTATGCTTCTAAATGAATTTATTCCGATTTTAAATTCAAATTTTATGATTTTACTTTCAAATTCTATCAAAAATACCAACATTTACAGAATTTGCAGGCCAAGTTCCCAAAGAAGATTATACAGGGTTATCCACCTGCAACAGATGTGTTTAACTTTGGATTACAGCCTTTGAACTGTGCAAGGCATTCAATTTTGGGTAGCAACAACTCCTCTCGGCTTGGCAATGGCACTAGCAGGCGCGGATATTCTGTAAAATTTCGGGGGGGGGGGGGAAATGGGGATAACATTTTTGACAACTAGTATTTAATCTGCGCGCGAAGCGCGCAGGAAAATTTTTTTTACCAAGAGCAATTTATTTCACCATTTTTTTGCAGACTGCCAATTTTAGATGAAAATTTTTAATTTTGGCGAAATATTTTCATTTACGCATGCTGCTCGCCATATTTTTAACCATAAAACCCAAAAATTCAAGGAAAAATCAAAGAAAAGGAACCAGGTAAGGTCTTATGTCTAACTTCCCCCCTTTCCCCCCCCCCCCAATATCCGCCACTGGGCACTAGTAATTATGTTAACTCGTTGACAATAGCGTCGCACAGTCAAGGACAGCACGACACAGATAAATATCTGATCTGATAAGCATCTAAATCTACATACACATTCCTTGTGTGCAAAAAGGGCAAGTCAGTTGTATCATTCTGCGTGAAGTGAGGATTAAAACCTTTCATCGTCAAATGGCTAGAACCTCTCTACCTGTTAAAGTAAAATGTAAGCTACAACTGCAGCTCTCCAAAATACCATGATTTAATTTTGTTCAGTTACAGTTTGTGGAGATGCGGATGATGTGGTTTGGAGCTATGCCGCCGAAGTCTTCGCGAAGTCCTACGCTTCTCTAGGCCCAAAACCACGAAATCTTGGTTATGGCTTGCTTTTGAAGGCTTTTATATGGAGGGCATGGGGTTACACTCTCCCTCCTGCTCCTAAATTTTGGACTAGAACCGGTTGACATTCCTATGCCCTGGGGTTTCCATCTCCTTCCTGGGTTCGAAATTTGGCCTTGGAAAAGTCTGGCCCTTAACTGAGGCTGACATTCCTATGGCCTGGGGTTTCCATCTCCTTACTGGGTTCGAAATTTGGCCTTGGAAAAGTCTGGCCCTTAACTGAGGTTGACATTCCTATGCCCTGGGGTTTCCATCTCCTTCCTGGGTTCGAAATTTGGCCTTGGAAAAGTCTGGCCCTTAACTGAGGTTGACATTCCTATGGCCTGGGGTTTCCATCTCCTTACTGGGTTCGAAATTTGGCCTTGGAAAAGTCTGGCCCTTAACTGAGGTTGACATTCCTATGGCCTGGGGTTTCATTCTCCTTCCTGGGTTCGAAATTTGGCCTTGGAAAAGTCTGGCCCTTAACTGAGGTTGACATTCCTATGGCCTGGGGTTTCCATCTCCTTACTGGGTTCAAAATTTGGCCTTGGAAAAGTCTGGCCCTTAACTGAGGTTGACATTCATATGGCCTGGGGTTTTCATCTTCTTCCTGGGTTCGAAATTTGGCCTTGGAAAAGTCTGGCCCTTAACTGAGGTTGACATTCCTATGGCCTGGGGTTTCCATCTCCTTCCTGGGTTCGAAATTTGGCCTTGGAAAAGTCTGGCCCTTAACTGAGGTTGACATTCCTATGGCCTGGGGTTTCATTCTCTTTTAACCAGCCACAAACTACTCTTATTGCAGTCTGATCACATTTTAATCTAAAACCTTAAATTCTTTTTAAATTTAGATGTTGCCAATCTTGCTGGGTTGTGAAAGTTTCAGATTTGGATGGCAGCTACGACCGACGGTGATGCAAGAACTGCTCTCGGAACTGCGCTTTTGCCATTACGCTCCTGGAACTAATCCCGAGGATGTGGTTTGAAGCGATGCTGCCGAAGTCTTGGCGAAGTCCTACGCTCCTCTAGGCCCACAACCTCGAAATCTTGGTTATGGCTTGCTTTTGAAGGCTTTTATATGGAGGCCATGGGGTTACACTCTCCCTCCTGCTCCTAAATTTTGGACCATGAACCGGTTGACATTCCTATGGCCTGGGGTTTCCATCTCGTTCCTGGGTTTGAAACTTGGTCTTGGAAAAGTCTGGCCCTTAACTGAGGTTGACATTCCTATGGCCTGGGGTTTCCATCTCCTTCCTGGGTTCGAAATTTGGCCTTGGAAAAGTCTGGCCCTTAACTGAGGTTGACATTCCTATGGCCTGGGGTTTCAATCTCCTTCCTGGGTTCGAAATTTGGCCTTGGAAAAGTCTGGCCCTTAACTGAGGTTGACATTCCTATGGCCTGGGGTTTCATTCTCCTTCCTGGGTTCGAAATGGTGGAAAAGGGCCAATAGACATCTTGGCGGGGTTTTCATCCCCCTGGGTGGAAATTTAGCCTGGAAAAATCCCCAGACCCGGCCGGGCCCCGGTTGGCCTTGGAAAAGTCTGGCCCTTAACTGAGGTTGACATTCCTATGGCCTGGGGTTTCCATCTCCTTCCTGGGTTCGAAATTTGGCCTTGGAAAAGTCTGGCCCTTAACTGAGGTTGACATTCCTATGGCCTGGGGTTTCCATCTCCTTCCTGGGTTCGAAATTTGGCCTTGGAAAAGTCTGGCCCTTAACTGAGGTTGACATTCCTATGGCCTGGGGTTTCCATCTCCTTCCTGGGTTCGAAATTTGGCCTTGGAAAAGTCTGGCCCTTAACTGAGGTTGACATTCCTATGGCCTGGGGTTTTGGAGTGCTGCAGTTGTATCTTACATTTTTCTTTCTGGGGTTCTGCCTTTCGATGAAAGGTTTTTGGCCTCCCCTGGAAAAGACTGGCCCTTTTTGCACACAAGGAATGTGTCTGTAGATTTAGATGCTTATCAGATCAGATATTTATCTGTGTCGTGCTGTCCTTGACTGTGCGACGCTATTGTCAACGAGTAAACATAATTACTAGTGCCCAGTGGCGGATATTGGGGGGGGGGGGGGGGGGCCCCCCAAAATGATACCGGGAATCCCCCCCCCCGAAATTATCCGGAAGGGATGAAATTTTAACCCTTTAGATAGAAAATGTAAAAAAAAATTTGCGGGCTGTGCGCGGGTAGAAAGAAGACCTTAAAAGGTTCCTTTTGTTTGATTTTTAGTTGAATTTTTTGGCTTTATGGTTAAAAATATGGCGAGCAGCATGCGTAAATGAAAATATTTTGCCAAAATTAAAAATTTTTCATCTAAAATTGGCAGTCTGCAAAAAAAAATGGTGAAATAAATTGCTCTTGGTAAAAAAAATTTTCCTGCGCGCTTCGCGCGCAGATTAAATACTAGTTGTCAAAAATGTTATCCCCATTTTCCCCCCCCCCCAGAAATTTTACAGAATATCCGCACCTGCTCGTGCCATTGCCAAGCCGAGAGGAGTTGTTGCTACCCACAATTGACTGCCGTGCACAGTTCAAAGGCTGTACTCCAAAGTTATACACATCTGTTGCAGGTGGATAACCCTGTATAATCTTCTTTGGGAACTTGGCCTGCAAATTCTGTAAATGTTGGTATTTTTGATAGAATTTGAAAGTAAAATCATAAAATTTGAATTTAAAATCGGAATAAATTCATTTAGAAGCATAATTCGAAAAAAATAAAAACAGTTACGACAGTGCAAACATGAACTGCACTGCTGAGGTGCCAGCAACGCTGATTGCAGCAGACTGTATAAGTAGGTATGCGATGCGAGGCCATAATGGTATCCTTCCTGTCTCCCTCTCCCCATAACACTTTCAGAAGACCAACTTCAAGAGATTTCGCATAAATACGAAGCAAGCTATGTCGCTGAACGGAAAGATTTTGCTGGTGACTGGTAAGGCCGACCATTTAGAACAATCTACTCGAACTCATAGAGTCAATCAGGTGGAGCATCGGGCATTGGAGCAGCCTGCTGCCAGGTTGGAGAGCGAGAGGGTGCCACCGTCGTTGTTGCTGACATCAATGCTGACGGCTTGCAGAGGACCCTGTCTACCCTCTCCTCCCCAGAGAAGCATTTGGTCCTTGCAATATCCTCGCCGATGTGCAGCAAACTAGGATAAATAGCCAGACTGTCTTGATGGATGTGGCGTCGGAGGAATCTGTGAGGGCGGGCCTTGAAGCTATAAAGGCAAAATACGGCTGCTTTCCTCAACTTCTCGCCCATTGCGCCGGCGTTGTTCGCAATCTTAAGGTTCCTTCTCATCTACATATGTAATACTGCAATTTTCAGGGGATTGGGTCTGATATTTGTTTTATTAGCTCCGAATTTCGTAAGCAAAGTTAGCCTGAGCAGTGCAGGGTGTGGAAGGATGCACAGAAGCAGTGGTGGATGAAACGCTACGGGTGAACGTGAAAGGAACCTGGCTGGTGAACCGGAGCCTTGTGCAAGGCTGGAAGACGGCGGCTGCCTGCAACGGCGCTGCAATAGTCAATGTCTCCAGCGTATCCGTCAACGGCCTTTGGTGCTACAAAATGTTGCCGGTTTTTCCAAAGTGAAATCCGGAGATGCCAGGAATGCGCCAGCCTACGCCGCCTCCAAGGGCGCCGTCAACGCCTTCACCAAGTCACTGGCCAAAGAACTCGGCGTTCTAGGTTTCACAAATATTTGTCTCATGTAAACAGCGCTAGACCTTTTTTAAAAGCCTTTTT
>JASANA010010334.1:0-120149 GCA_030248095.1 Ptycholaimellus sp. GST1_10
TTTAAAGGTTTTACGCGAAAGTAATCGGTTTAAAGCAGTTCAAAATCAAAGGCGATGGACCTACCGTTTCTACGATCCAGGTGGAAACTACGGGATTGCTTGAAACTAGACGAGTGACATTTGGTTTAATTGGATTTTCACCATTAAACACTTATGTTTAAATGTTTCATTTTTGTTTCAGATTTAAAACTTTGGCCAATAACGAGGATGGCACTGCCTTGATATATGGTTGAAGACGAATTGTGTTGGAGGCGCTGAGCAGGGATGTCCCCATCATAATCAGGAGGCTGCAGTACCCTGCAGGTGGAGAAGTGAAGCTGGAGTCAATGACACCGATCATTGGACAGTTGTTGGTTAGACCGAAGGTTTGTCAGTGAGGAATAATGGCCATCGAAGAACCCAATCTGGAAGAAGAATGCTGGTGTCCAGGGTATCGAAGCAGAACCTGGATGAACCTTGCGCCGTGGGCAGAAGAGATAGAGCTGAAGATAGCAGAGAACAAGGCAGTCACCCTACTCGTCACCTCCTGGAACAAGCAGGGACCCGGCAAAGGCCTACCCTCCGCCTCCCATCAGGCTCAACGGATCCGTCATCTCATTTCAACCCAAGATCACTATCCTGGACATCAAGAGCGACACGGAGCTGAGCTTCACTGAGCTGTGCAAGACGGCGGTGAAGAAGCTAGGCAGACGGGTAAACGTGATTCGAGCCTTAGCAAGGACCAGCCTTAGCAAGATACCCTCAGACCGCCAGACCCTCAGACCCTCAGATTCGCCAGACTCTGCGCCCTCTACGTGGCTCCGGCCTGGCTCTGTTTTGTGGCAAACAGCAACGTGGAGAAGGTTAAGAGACAGCAGAATGCGGCAGCTAGGATAATTCTAGGAGTGCCTAAGGGCACAAATGCAGCAGCTACAAACAGAGAAGCCAACCTCCCGCCGATCCGTCTCCTGGCTGCCAATGAAGCTGCCAATCGCCTCTACTGCTACAAGCGGTGGCCAGAAAACCATCCCCTCGGAGCTCTTGCCTGGGAACCAGTCCCTACCATTCGTATCAAGGCGAAGAAAGACCAGGCGGATCCAGAAGATCCCGGACTAAGACCTAGCTGGAGATCCCTGGCAGAAGTAGAGCTGAGAGCTGCCCTCGGTCACCCACCTGCTCCACCACCCTGGCCTCATTCGCCTCCCTGGCCCTCACCGGCTGTCCGCCCACTGCCTGAGCCGCCTCCTGAACCTCCACCTCCAGCAGCACTAACCGAACAGCCAGCAGCCCAGCCAGACCTCCCATCCACAGTCAGATCGGCCCTGAAGGGACCCTTCAAATTCAGTGAGGTCTATCCTACGAGGCTGCCATTCCAAACGACCACATACATGCTCAGGCTTCCGGTGGACAGTCAGTCTCCTTGGGACACCTGCGCAGACACCTGGCCACAGCAGTTCACCGCCTTCGACTTGGAAGAGCTATCTGGCTGGGGGAAACAAGGAAACGATTCGGCAAGGCAAAGGACAGTAACTGCCAGGAGTGCGGCGCGGAGAAGGATGATACTTCTCACTTCCTCCCCCACTACCCCGGCCTCAAGGAGCACAGAAGACGGATCCTGGGACTGGCGCCCCAGATCACTTGCCTACAAGAGGAGCCGGAAGCTGTCGCGAGTTTCATGGAGAACTGTAACCACCACGAGTGGACTCATGCAACAATCTGAGTATGGGACTACAACCAACCAACCAGCGTGGCAAGGAATTTCATCCACTTCAAAAACAAAAAGTGGAACAAAAGGTCGATCTTCAACAAATGGAAGGGTGTTGGAATCAAAACTGCAGCACTCTAACTCGTTGCACATTTTGCAGTCGATTAGGAAAATGGGTATTTCTGCATGGTGGCCTGCACTTCCAGCATGAGCTTGTGCACGCGGTAATGGTAGGCGCTAATGGCGGGGCGGAAGTCTTCCCACATCTCATAGGAGAGAGGGATCCCTGCCGGCGGCTTGCCCGGGGGCAGGAAGATGACAGGTCATTGCCCTCCGTGTTGACGGCCAATTTGTGCAGCTTCATCTTACACACATCTTCCTTTGCTCCTACCTGCTGCACTACAAATCACGCGAGTGAGAAAACTGGGTAGAACCCGTGGTTTGTTATGTCTTCCCTTTCTATCCACTGTAGGCGTTTGATGGGGTGTTTGGTTGAGGCATTGCACCTCAAGACCAATCTGCGCGTCTAAATTTCTGATTAGCATAAGTAGACCAGCCCTCATTCTGGCTGATGTCCATTGC
Organism: Ptycholaimellus sp. GST1_10; assembly: GCA_030248095.1. Taxonomy (NCBI): domain Eukaryota; kingdom Metazoa; phylum Nematoda; class Chromadorea; order Chromadorida; family Chromadoridae; genus Ptycholaimellus; species Ptycholaimellus sp. GST1_10. Next base: position 2,267 of record JASANA010010334.1, read on the forward strand.
CCTGTTCTCTGACAGTGGCTGACATGCGCGTTTCTGAAAGGATGCTCATCAGAGGGTCTCTATTCAACTAGTGTTACACCAACAACATGATTGACCCTTAAGATGGGCGGCTATTCTTTAGGGTTCAGTGAAACACTGCTGAAACGGGCACCCACTCCCTACTAGACTAATGGTGTTTTGGGCAAGCAAAACTCGCGCTCTGTGTAAAACGTAAAAAGATTTGATGGTTTAGTACCCTATCACCGGCATTTCGTTTGCACCTAGAAAGCTAAGATCACTGAAGGTTTTGGCATGGACAAGCGATTAAGGAGTCCCTGCTGCTGCGTCTGCTGGCATGGTTGACTGTTTGCGGTGCACCTTAGGCTGGATGTTGACTACCTTGGCGGCTCTTGAAGGTCGAAGGGGGTGAGAAAGCTGGGGTAGGCCCAGTAGAACAAACGGGTTTGCTCGCCAGTGGCGAGGTTGGTGACAAAGGTCATTTGGGTATATAATGATGTGGTTGGACTTGAGGTGCACATTGGCGGACTGTGCGGCGATTATTATGTTGCCCACGACATAGTGGGTGTTGCCCTGTTCGTCCACCATATCATAGAGATTGAAGCCCCATTGATTCAGGCAGAGAGCAGCATGCTTGGCTCCTTGATTCACCTGCACTTTCCCTCTTACTGCCCCCGTCTCTAAGGCTTTTAGGAGTGATACCAACCAGTCCTTGTGAGCTGGGCTTTCTGACGTCTGAGACGAGCCATCGGAGGTTGGAGTCGTAGAAGTTGAGCAGGGGGCTGCTGGAGATGAGGCAATGTAGGTGACAGGCCAGTCGATAGACATTTCTGGCCTCCTCAGCTGGATCTGGCCGCATCCCTGGTCTCTCATCTGGGCTTAGCAGTCCAGATGGTATGGCCTCTAAACGTTTGCCCATAAATGATAGATGTGGATTGAGGGATATGCAGATAATATGGACTTGCCAGTATTGGTGTCTGATGTCGCCGCAGCGTATGCTGAGGGTGACTTCCCGTTTTCTTTGCATTCCGCTCTATCCACAACATGCACTACGTGGTGGTAGTCTTTTCAACTTAAGAATTACTGGTTGTTCGAGTTGCTGTGACAGGACATTATGCTGAGGGGCCGCCTGATCAGTGCCAAACAAATCCTCAAGTACATTTGCTGCTGTGGTACAATTGCTAGCTCAGTCAACAGGACTGGTAACTGGAAATTAGGGGTTTAGGGATCTCATCGATGTAGGATCCATTCATCCAGGACGGGTAGGCTGTCTGCGAAGGGACGATGTTTTGTTGTTGAAGCGGCATTCACTTCTCCCTGCGGAGGCTCCATTGTCGATGCAAGAGAGAGGATGGAGGCGCCAAAGCGCTCTTTAGTGTTTGAGAACTGCAGTTTCTCCGCTTACTCTTATAGGCCTTAATGATTCAAAGGTTAATTGATGTTTTAATCATCATGTAGCCACACTGCTGCAACAATGCTGACCAACAACTGGTTTTTTGAAGACCTCCCTATGCTTAAGCATACCGAACTTTGTAAACATATTTCTTGGTACTAGAGCCGATTTGCACCAAACCAATAGTGGTTTCTAGCTTACTTCGGGGATACCTACCCATGCTTAACAAATATTATTTGAACGTAGTATTTAGACGTATTAGGCGTTGTGTTTCCCTTAGATTCACCAGCCTCTTTGCTATGTACATCTTCAAGGCAAAAAATGAAGCTAGAGGCCATATAGCATACAAAGGCAGTAACCAATCAGTTTTTTAACGTTTTATGTTTGCCTCTTTCCGATCCGGTTATATGTTGGCACTCATAAGTTTGCAAGGTATGAATGCTTTGTGGCCCTTTTGGCCCACTCCACGGTAATTTGCAATACATAACCAGGCCTCTCTAGCTTCCAGGCCTCTCTAGCATCCAGGCCTCTCTAGCCCAGGCCTAGCTGGTTCTACGCAGATAATGTCAGGCTTGCCGCTTCCTCCCCCTCATCTCTCCAAGCTGGCCTGGATGCGCTCTCCGCCTGGGCTCACTCTTGGCAGCTCCCTGTCGCCCCCGAAAAGTGCAGCATCATGCACGCAGGGTCTGGCCCAGCTAACTCATATAGCCTGAACGGCACGCTGCTTTCCTGTGCGCCTGCCAACAGCTCCCTGTGCGATTTAGGTGTGCAAATCAGCCCATCGCTCAGCCAGTCAGCCCAAATTTCGGCTTGCACTGCCTCAGCTAATCACGCTACATACCTAGTCCGCAAAAGCTTCACATCTGCTTCTCTTCCTACACTCAGCCTGGCATTCACCACCTACATACGCCCTCATTTAGAGTACGCCTGCCAAGTCTGGAGTCCAACAAAGAAAACTGAGATAAAAAGGATCGAAAAAATTCAGCGCTCATTTGCCTTCTTTGTGTTCTGCAAAACCAACACTCGCTCTCCTCTAACAGTCTATGTTGGGCGCTGCTCCTTACTTGGATGGGAAAGCCTTGAAACGCGCCGCACACTCACTGATATCCTTTTAGTTCACCGCTGTTATAGGGCCCTCAAGTGCGCTGCCTCATCAGGCCAGCTGGCCTCAGCCCCGCGCTCCTCTGCCCCACCCTCCTCAGCCTCTCTCCCACCCACTCCATCCTTCCCATGTCCTACAATTGCCCCTTTCTCAGCTCCCAGGAAGCATGCGATCAGATACACTTCCACGGCTGCCCCATTTATTTTCCACGCTTTTTTGGCTCCCTCAGGGGCAGGCATCATCTAGAGCCGCCTCCAGTGGGGGCCGCGGCTTTGGAGGCACTCTGGCCCCACAGGGTTCGCGGGCTCTGGAATCGGATGGTGGAGGATGTAGCTGGCAGTGGGAGGGAACGACTTCTCGCTGAGGCCCAGCACCTACTGAGAAGCTAGCACTGCGCTAAATCCTCTGTCCTTTCTCAATCACTTCAATGATGCCGTGATTTCTCCTACTCATTCGTTTGGTTTCAGCCGATAGGCTGCTCCTTTCTTCTCAGTGATAAAAACTGAGTCCCCGAAAAAAAAATTAGTTCATTAGCATCCTCTATACGATATACTTAGCTGTAATTAACTTGGTTTAGCATTTACTTCACAATAATTTTATCCAATTTCATTCAAACTAAATAAAATATCAATTACACAGAGAAAAAAGTGCAATAAAAGACTGGTAATTGAAAAGTGCAAACAGTAAATATGGAAATTTAAATTAGACAATCAGTTCATCCCCCAAGAAAAATTAGCAATGGGTGGTTTAGCTGTTTGGAGAGGTTCCAAAGTGAGATTTGCTGTGTCATTTGCAGACATTATGTTCATCAAGTGTTTCTGTATCATCTTCATTCCAATCAGAAATAATACCAGCCAACGTAGCATATGCTGGATTCCTTCGTGAAATGTGGTGCCCATGTCTAATACGATGAATTTTGTCACCCTCTTCTGCTTTTTTCAACTGTGGGGTATTTTTGATTGATTTGAAGACCAATTTAGAATCTGCATGAGGAACCGTGTCAAATTTTTTATCAGTCATAGTAACAATTATATTTTCCTTATTTTTCATATTTTCTACATATTGTTATGATAATTTAACTTTGTTGTTTGAAGTATTTGGTAAAATTTTCTTGTGTTTTTGATGCTTTTTCCTGCAGCATATGGTTAGACTCAAGGCATACATAGATATTAAAGTAGCCATACCAACTATCTAACTGTACATTCTTGATTTCTGATGCGTTGACAATGTTATGATATTAGTCGTTGTTAGGTTGTATTTGTTATTACTGAAATGGTGAATCTCCGATTCAGTGTTTTATTCTCTTAGCTTATTTTTAAATGTGTTCAGTTAAAAAAGATTGATCATCAAAGTGATGCAATTTTTATTGATTGATCTTATCGCAAAGCGAGCTTGGGCTATAAGATGAAATTTAATTTTAAACCCTTATCATGTAATTTTTCATCACAAATTTGGAACTTTCACAACAGAGCTACCCGATACAAGATCCTGCTGAACATTGCGCTGACGACAAGCAACGCCCTGCCAGTCACTGCCTAGGTTGGCCCTAGTATGCTGCTTAGTGACCATTAGTCAGTGACTCGGTGCTTCGAAATGCCCTCCCCTAGGTCTGGCCAGGACTGCTCGGCACCACCTGCCACTCAACCCCCCATGCGCCAGTGGCATAAAACCGACACGAATGCCCTAAAGTCATATCTACCTAGCATAGATTGGCCATTCCGCGCCGACATTTCCCAGGGCCTCACTTACTTCTGTCATCAACTTGAGCTTATTCTAAATGAGGCAGTTGATGCATGCGTCTCACTAACACTGCCACAAACACTCCAAGCACTCCAATGGTCCTTCTCACCGCCCTCAAGAAAGATAGCTCCATTACATCATCAGACATCCGGAACCCGACACCAGCACCGCAGAGTTTGCAGAGGCTAGGGTGATTGGTGTGGGCGGGGGACATCTTTGTAAGAGTATTGAGGCTGGCGTGTGTGTTCAGCTGTTCCTCGGCCAGCGTGATGAGAGACTTGGCTTTTCGAGAGGAGGTTTGCTGGAATCAGAGTCTTTGGCGTGTGTGACATATGAGGAGATGATGTCAAAAGAGTCCATCTCGAAAAGAACTTTGTCCGCCGGGATTTGTGACTGCTTCCCCGAACTGACCAGTTTCATAGGCGATGAAAGCCCCTGGCCTAGCAAAAGTTATCCCAATTCAGTGTTGTTGTGGCATATCGAAAGCCAGTTTCCAGCCGACCTTGAAAGGCTGCACCGCCCTGCCCCCTCTTCCGGTGACCTTGAGCCGATGCGGCAGGCAGAAGAGAGTTCAGCTCAGTCTTGTCTAGAGCCCCGTCCCCCTTCCCTTTCCCCTGCTCGGTCGGCGCACAAAGAAAAGACTACCAAGGTACCTCCCTAATTAAACCACAGCGCAGGGGTCCGGGGACCTAGAATTCCAAGCCCTAACCCTCACCTCCCACCCCTCTACACCACACAACTTATATTTTTTTTGTTTCCCTACCCCCCAGCCTCGCGAAAACAAGAGACTCAAGGGACACGCAGAGCCCGGACTCCGCAGAGACCCCCCGAGGGAGGGACCACCAGCTAAACAGCCTGTGCTATGGCATAAAACAGCAATTTGCAACAGCATAAAACAGCTAGAGCAACTATACCTGCCTGCCTGCCCGGAACTAGAACACAGAAACAAAGAAAGCAATTCACCGCGTGAAAGCAATGCCCAGAGATCACTATCTCTAAAACTCGTAGCTGATGATATACCGCTGACACAGAATCCAATGGAACGAATTGAACGAGAAATGGAACGGAAGGCCAAAGTGAGCGAAGGGACGGAGAGAGAGAGAGGCAGGCGGGCCAGTCCCTGTGGACAGTTTCTGGGGTCTTCACTGCCTACTAGCTTTCGCCTTCGGCAGTCAACTGGCATGGTGCAAAGCCAGCCCACTCCCTGCTGCCCCTCTGTGAAAGACTCGGGCATGAACGGCTACTAGACTGCGCTGAAAGACACTGGCTCACTATCTCAGGGTCCCTGCTCTGGCCTAGGGAAAAGGAAAAGGAAAGAAATGAATCGGAAGATGGGGAAGGAGAGTGGGTTTAGGAGTGACATTGCAGATGCCGTTGAGCCCGCAGGCCACGCGCTGTCAGCTGCTCCCCCGGCCGCACTCCCGCTGGACCTGGATCGACACCCCGCACCCCATTCCCTCCTCCACCATCACCAGGAACACCATTTAGCAGTGGAGTATCTGGAGCCGTAGCCCCAGAGTCCTCCACAGGCGCTTTCGTAGACTTGCCCTTGTAGAGTTTCTGGCAATCCACTCGCTTTGGCTGCAATTCCCCACCAGGGCCATGCTGTTCTGGAAGACTGAGAGGACCACCAGAAGCAGGTGGTGCATAAAGGTTCTCATCCAGAGAAGCCTCTAGCGGCACCACATGCAAGATGGAGCGGACGATGTGGTGTCCCTTGGCGTCGACGATCTCCACGTAGCGTACGATCCCGGCGGCATCGGGCAAGCACCGCACCACCCGCACCAGCTTCCACCGCTGCCGGGGCACCGCCTCCTTCAGAAGCCCCGTGCTCCCCACTGGCAGCCAGTCCACCGGGCTCTTCTTTGCCCTCGCTGCCGCTGCCAGATGCACTCGCCGGAGGTAGCTCAGGTACTCGGACTGCCAGCGCTGGCAGAGCTCCTTGACCACCCTGTCTTGCTTCCCCAGCCCCATCCGCAGTCGCTGGGCCTCCAGCTCCTTGCCGGGCTCCTCGAAGCACTTCTGCACCAGGAAGTCGCAGGGGCAGAGGGGGCTGAAGTCCGTGGGGTCCTCGGTGAGTGGGCAGAGCGGTCGCATGTTCACGCAGTTCTCCACCCTGGCCAGGATGGTGAGGAAGTCATCTTGGGAGACCGTCTTGTGCCAGAGCTGCGGTTTCAGGCACTCCTTCAGGAGCCCGATGTGCCTCTCCGAAGCCCCGTTTGCCCATGGTGCCCGGATTGGAAGAAAGCAGAATTCCACCGGCTTCTCCCCCGCAAACTTGGCCTGTCCCCGCAAGTAGGGAGCCAGACGCTTGTCCGCCGCCGTGAAGGCTGTGGCGTTGTCGCACCAGATCTTGAGCCGTGTGAGCCCCCGTCGACACCAGAACCTCTCCAGCGCGCTGCAGACCGCCGCCGCGCTGTAGTCGAAGAGGAGCTCGTAGTGCACCACCCGCGTCGTAGCACAGTTGATCACCAAGACCCATCGCTTCACTGCCCTGCCCTCGGATAGGATGGTGAATGGGCCGGCCTGGTCCATGAGAATGGAGCTGAAGGGTCCAGAGCCCACATCCAGGCGCTCCGCCGGCAGCTGGCCATGCCCCGGCCTCCCTGCCGCCGCCCCCTTGGCCAACTTGCAGGCCTGGCAGGCCTTCACCGCCCGCAGCGCCGCCTTGTAGCCTCCCAGAATCCAGTACTTCTCCCGTACGATGCCCAGAGTCGCGTTGACTGGAGCGTGGCCGTGGGACTGGTGAGTGTGTAGGATGAGGAGGTGATTGAGGTGGTGGTGTTTGGCGAGTAGCAGCGGGGCCTCGATGCCCTTGGCGTGCCTGAAGCGGCCGCCCACTCGCACATAGCCCTCTTGGTCGAGCCAGGCCCCCAGTTGCTTCTGCTGGTTCGACTCCGCCTTCCACTCCGGCTTCTTCTTGTTCACCTCTGGGTCCTGGAGGAATTCGATGAGCCGGGTATAGGAAGAGAGCTGCTGGTCCTTGATAAGCTGCTTCAGGATGTCCATCCGTTCCAGCCAGCCGATCGCCCCACGCTTCCCACTGCCACACAGGCGCATCATGCACGCTCCCACTCCCAGCAGCTTCCGCAGCTTCGAGTGCCCGTCCACCTCCAGCATTCCCAGGAGCCCTCCATCCTTGGGGCTTGGAAGAGTTTCCGACGATCCAGTCGAGTAGGAGGCCTTGGAGAGCAGAGAGGTTGGGGTAGGCGTAGACTCCAGAGGGGGTAGCGCCTGTCGTGGCACGCTGTTGAACCTGCCCTGGGAGACCGTACCCGGACCGCCTGCCTCTCCTGCCTCTGCCGAGTCGGGGTCTGATGGGTGGAGGGTGCTGCAGGTTGGTGTAGACTCCTGGCCGGGAAGCGCCTGTCGTGGCACGCTGTTGATCCCGGCCATGGCCGGGGAGACCCGCCCCACAGCCCCCAGCACCGCCTCAGCCCCCGCTGGCTCTGCAGGACCAGAGAGGGTGGGAACCAGCTTGCCCTGTGTAGACCTCGGGCAGGAGAGTGCCTGTCGTGGCACGCTGTTGACTCCTGCCATGGCTGGGAGGGCCAGGGCCACTGCCGTCCCATCTGCTCCTGGCGCCGCCTTGCTGAGGGAAGTGTCGGGGCAGGGGCTGGGCCTGTCCAAGGCCTCAGCTGCCACCGCCGCACTGCCGCACAGCGCATCCTCCGTAAGGGAACTGTCGGTGAGAGTGGAGACCAGCTTGCCCTGTGTAGACTCCTGGCCGGGAAGCGCCTGTCGTGTCATGCTGTAGATCCCGGCCGTGGCCGGGGAGACCAGGGCCGCTGCAGCTCGCACCGCTCCCGACTCCATCTCCATCTTCCCGCCCACTGGCAGCGTTCCCGGCTCTCCAGTCACAGGCTCAGGCCACTTCTCCAGTGGCTGGGCGAAGTAGGCGGGGCCCTTCCAGAAGAAGCCCCCTTTCTCCATCTCCTCCAGCCCTCTAGGCTTCGTCGCCCAGTCGGCCGGATTGTCCTCTGACCGTATCCAGCAAAAGTCCGCCGTCGGACTCGTCTCCAGCACTGCCTGGACTCGCCTTGTCTCGTAGGCCCTGTGAGCTTCTCCAGACTTGAGCCAGGCTAGGACAACCTGAGAGTTGATCAGGTGCACGATGAACTTGAACGGGCCCAGCTGCTCGGTGATGAACTTGGCCGCCCGCGCCGCGTATTCGGCCGCCCACAGCTCGCTCCTTGGGATGGACACGATCAGCCCCTTCTTCTCCGTGGGAACCAGCCTTGTCCTGGCCAGTAGGAGGCTGCAGGTTGGTGGGTAGGAAGCGTAGATGGCGTATCCGTAGGGGGTCTCGCTGGCGTCGGAGGTGATGATGAGGCCGGCCATGCCCCGTGGCCCCCTGCCCCACCGCGGAAAGCGCAGCTCCGAAGCGCCAAAGGGCGTAGGGGCAGAGTCCTTGAAGGGGAGCGGCACGTGGAAGGCGCCGGACTCGTCCCTGAAGATCTGCTCCTGGAGCTTGGCCGTCTTCACGTCCCCCCAGGTCTCCAGACTCCCCGCCTGCTCCGCAAAGCCTAGGGTGTCCAGGGAGGATTGAGAGTGTAGGTAATCGCGCAGGGTGGCGGGCTGTGCGATGGCGCCGCAGACCAGGTGGAAGGAGCCGGACACAGCCAGCATCCTGTCCGAGATGCCCGTCTCCCCCGCCTCCAGACAGCCCCGCAACACCGCCCCGTAGGCCGTGTGGAAGGCGCTCAGACTCCCCGTCAGCTGGGTGCTCTTGCAACTGGGCCCCAAGATCTTCTCGTACACATTTAGCCCCAGCACCACCCCCACCATCCTGGACTGGACCTTAGAAGGCGGAACGTTGGCGATGCCAAACTGAGCGTGGGTGATGGGCTGTAGGATGGAGGGCTTGATGCAGAAGCCGCCCACCATGAGGTTGGGACAGAGGATGGAGGCCTGGTAGGCCTTGAACTGAAGCCGGCTCCCGTCACGGCCCAGCATGTCCACCTCCACCGGACGCACCACCATCGCCTCCTTCACCTGCCTCCCTGCATAGGCCACGGAGATCCGCTCTGGAGGGAGGGCCTTGAGGCCTAGCTGACGAGCCACATCCTCTCGCACCCAGCTGAAGGTCGCTCCACTGTCCATCAGCACGAAGACCTGGACTGACTGCACCCGGCGTGGATGAGCCAAGTGAGCATCAAAAGTGGCAAGAAGAGAGGTGGGGGAGCCGGGCTGTGAGGTGGTGTTGAGAGAGGTGGTGTCGAAGGAGGTCAGTGTCCCCAGTACCTCCTCCCCCCCTGCCCGGGGCGCCGCCGGGGCTCTCTGCCTGTCTGAGGCCCAGCTCACCCGCTTCTCAGGCTGCTTCCGATGTAGAGCTGTGTGGTGCCGCCCCGTGCACCCCTGCACTTGACAGCCACCGCCTGCAGACTGGCAGGCCCGTACTCCTCCAGGATGATCCCCCAGACAGAGATAGCAAAGGCCCTTCTCAGTTGCCGCCGATTTGCGCTCCGCTGGCATCTTCAGCACCTGGCACTGCTGTGCCCAGTGAGTGCCCCCGCAGAAGGCGCACTGCTTCCCTCGGCTTCCCCCTGAGGGGGGCTCTGTCCCTTTAGGCTTGTGGGCAATGGGGGCGTTTCGGCGATCCAGCCGTTTCGTCCCCCCACCCTCCCGGCGGCCGCCCGTGAAGAAGCTGGTCGTGTAGGCCCCGTCTGAGCCCTCTGAGCCCTCCAGGCCCCGAAGCAGCTTCAGCTCCCCGGCCAGCACCTGGACCAGCTCTTTCATCCCTGGCACCGCCACCTTCCCGGCTCTGATGCAGCTCTGCTGAATGTCCTTGATGAGAGAGGCGGGAAGCTTTGCGAGCAGCCCGTAGGAGTGCATGTCCATCGCCTCCTCCGCCACGCCCAGGGCCTCCAGCCGCGAGCTGATCAGCCGAAGCTCATCTGTGAAGGCCTCCAGCTCTTCCAGATCCTCCGCTGAAACTGAGCCCATCGCAGCCAGCCGCTGAAAGAGGTCTGCCTTGATGAGGTCGGTGCGATTGTAGTTGTCGTCCAGGGCTGCGACGGCGTCCTTGAAGGCCCCCTGGGTGTGGCGGTCCAGCGGGGCCACCTTGGCCAACGCTTTCCCATCCAGGTTGTTCAGGAGGTAGGCGAACTTGTCCTCCTCACGCAGCGCCGTATTCGCCTCCAAACGATTCCAGATCCAATTACGGAACTGGCCATAGCCTGCAGGGTCGGAGCCGTCGAAGACGGGGAACTCGGCCTTGAGCTTGGGCAGGGCCGTCGGCATCTGGCCCGGAAGTGGCTGGGCCCCCAGCCCCCCTGCTCCCGGCGCCTGTGGGCGCGCCAAACAAGCCAGCTCCGCCATCAGCCGCTCCTCCCGGTCCGCCGAGGCCTTAAGCTGCTGTTGCATCATCGCAAGTAGCTGTGCCATCGCATCCCCCTGCACTCCGCCCTGCGGGGCCTGAGGCGCTGGAGGAGGGGCTAGCTGAGGGTTAGCTGGAGCTGGCCGTAGTGGGTGAGGGGCGTAGGCGAACTGCACCTGGTCCCCATCCAGCTCGACGACGCCGTCGTCCAGCATCTGCTCCACCATCGCCCGCACACCCGCCCCCGCCGTTGCCTCCTGGCAGCCCGGGCACAGGATCCAGCATCCCGTCACCTTCGTTCCTCCCTCGCAATGCTCAGCCATCTTGTCCCAAATAGCGCTAGAGGCAGAGCCCAGTGGGTTGAAGCAGGCGTCCAGGTGAGCTATGCAGAAGTGCTGGGCGCAGTTGCCGCAGGTGACCCTCTGCTTTGCGTGGACCCCGTCCGCCCTGCCCAGGCAGCCCTTGCTGCACTTCGCCCTTGACGTTGGTGGCAAGACTGGAGGATAGGCGGCCATCTTGGATGATGATGCAATAGGAGGAAGTGGCCCTTAGCAAGCTGTAGCTGACGCTGGCGGTGCTGTCCAGGCCCACGCAGTCGTCCTTCCACCTCAGCTGCATCCTCAGCCACTCCAGATTCGTCTTAGATACAGTGCTCCATATTTGTTTCTTGCTCGTCTATCTTCTCTGACCCAGCCTCGACTACATCAGAAGTCACGGAGTGTGCAGTTTTGGCTGCGCAGATACCTTCGCTGCGGCCCAGGAGCTCCTCCTCCCTCTCCATCGCATCGCTGCTCTTCACAAGTAGTTTCCATTCAGACTTCATACGCAGAACAATTGCAGAGTAAAGCTGGTGGAGAAGCTATCTGGGATGCTGCTGGGCCCCAAAAGGAGCTGGGGCCATGCAGGGGTGTGGGTGGGCAATTGGGTGATGGTGAACCTGATGCTGAGCCTGGTGTCCCAGTACATCTGCGTCTTCTACACCCTGCCAAGGAAGCCGACTGTGGCGGTGGCCAGCGCTGCGGACCTCTTCAACGAGATGGCGGATGGCCGCTTTCGTCTGGTCACCAATCTTCAGCTCACGCTCAAGCTCATCCTGCAGCCGCAGTTTGCGGCGGACGACCAACAGTTTGACAAGGTTTTCATTTGATTTGGCATGGAATTGCCTCATCCCCAAATTCCTAGAAAAGTAGACCAGGAACTAGGGCGTGGTTGGACTAGGTCACAAAGTCTTCATACTTTTCTAATAAAACACTTTTTAACTCAGCAGAAATAGGTCACAAAATGATGAAAACTGGACTGTGATTCTTGGCAGTAAACACTATCACTAGGGCAAGCGATGGGGGTCTTCATATTTTGAGGCAAATTCAGGCTGGTCACTTGACAGGTGATGAAAGCAAACAGCTCGCTCCTGGTGCCAAGCTTTCAAGACATAGTAAAGAGGCTGGAGACACACGAGAACGGCATCACTTTCGCCACCCTCACTTCCGAAGTCTCCGTTCTACACCAGCGCTATCTCAAAAAGGCTTCTTCTTCAGCCTTTTTTCGCGTTCAACCCAGCAAAGAAGGCCTGTTCAGCTGTGCAACATGGTCTTTGTGAACATTCCGGAGCTGCAGCCAGTACGCATTGGCCTTTATTTCCCGCCAGGGCGGACATTGAAAGTCCCAACGGTCACCCGACGCTTTCTGGAGTTCAACTACAGGTTAGCAGCAAATCAGCTTTCATTTCGAAACATCCTTATGGCGTCACAATTTACAGACGCCTGTACAAGCAATATGCTCGGGAGCACGGTGACTTTGAAATAGGAGGTAAGCTTAAGCCATCTTTTTATTTTATTTTTCCCTATTTCAAACAAAATTTAGTGCCATCTTATTGTCCTATCAAACGTATACAAACCGACCGGTGACTTGAAATTCATTATATTGATTGGAATTTTCGTAAAAAACAAAAGTGGATGTTCTTTAAGGCAATTGCAAGAAAGACAAGAAAGAAGATCCGCTCATTACCATGCGGATGATATCAACGCTTTTCTACCTTTTGTTCAGGTATGCCCCCGACGCCCTGATAAAAACAAAGCTATCAATTCTTTAGCATCCAAAGCATAAAAAAGAGGGATTAGGTTTATATGGTTTACATGAAAAGTTAACAAGGAAAATATGGAAACGTTGCAGTTGTCTGATTGGCCTGGGAACGGTGGCAATGATGGTGGAGTTTGTGACGAAGAAGTTGGAGAAGCCAGCAGGCACAGGAAGTGACACGACTTCACTTCGCAGCCTCAGCCCAATTCTTCACTCTCAGTCCGCTATGAAGCAGAATTTTTTCCAATTAACCTGAAGTGCAAGTAAGAAAGATAACAAACTTATAAAAGGTGTATTGTCCTCAAGCAGTATTTTCCTTACTTTTAAGTTTTAATTTCTAATGCTTACTGTGATAATGTACTGCTTACTGTGAACTAAAGTGTCCGATCATGTATATGAGATTATGATTTCACGTACAGTTATTTTTCTGATCATGCCCTCATTCACTCACCAGAATAATTGGACTGCAGGCTTATGTGTCAATTGACACTTCTCAATGGTGAAAATTTTAAAATGTTGAGTCAATACATTGGCTCAAAATTTTGTCCAATCACCAATTAAACATTTAGCCGTTGCCTATGTTGTGCGCGTTCAATATTTTCTATTGTAAATGGAATATTGAATTGTATGTAGAACAATTCGAAACTGAATTGAACTGTACAGCAAGTTTATCCTAGGGCGCGACAGCGCCCTAGTTATGAATGGGCGATCGAGTTTTTGGGTGGTTGCATGTCATGGCCTTGAGCTCCTTGGATATTGGTTAAAACTATGGACATATGCATATCGATCGAAAGCTCTTATGCTGCTGCAGATGACAAAAATCTTGAAATTTTGAATTTGGCCTTAGAATTTTAGAAATCTCCAAAAAACCTCCAAAAAACGCTCAAAAACAGGACATTGCTAACTTTGAAGTGTTCTCATTTTAGAACAAAAGCGAAATTCAAAAATCGAAGAATTACGTGTTTTAGGAAATTTTCTGGCCCATCTGGTGATATATTTGGTGGCATAAGTTTCCTGGCAAAATTTCTCAATCAATTCACATTTGTGAAAGAGATTTTGCCCATTTTTGTCGTCTACCCATTTATCTGATGTTTCAATGCACCTAAACTGCGCAGTTTTACATGTTCCGCTGCCCTCATTTATTAATTGATGCTCAGGTTGTCATAGGAGTGAATTCCATCTAAGCTGTGCAGGTGAATATTATCGAAATTAGGAGAGTTGGACATTTGGAGAGTGAAAATTGTAGACATTTCGAACAAAAGCATAGAGGAATTTCCCAATCAATTTACTATTTTGAAAAACATAAATTTAAAATTAAAACAAAACTCTTAAAGTCTTGTTCATGTGGCACACTTTAGTCTTGTTCATGTGGTAAATAAAATGTTTTCCACATGACCAAGATCATGACTAGACTAAAATGCTACAGCATGCAAAGCTTATGAATTTTCAATCATCAAAAAGATCAAGACTAGTTGTAACACAATCGTGGTTTATTTCGACTCAAATTGAGGCCCATTTTGAGCGAAAATTTTATCTGGTCCATTGCATCAGTATTGGTTCATCTAAAAACTCCACTGGTCATTCATAAGCAGGCGGCAATTTTGGCATAAAAAGGACATAAACTAAAGAAAAAGATAATAATTAAAGATGATAAAATTTAACAATCCAATTAATGCCATAAAATTAAATAAAATTAGTTTGCTAAACTTGTACCTGTAATAAAATCAAATTTTAAATAAATAAGGTGTAACAAAAAATGAACAATAATAAAATAATTTTAAATGAGCTAAGGTAAAATAAAATTTAGCAGTAGTTTGAAATATGCAAATTTTCATTTTAATGTGAATAAAGTTTTTTTTAATTTATAAATTTTTTTTCGAGGCTTGAAAATAACCTAATAAGGTTCAAAAAACTAATTCTTAAAGCAAATATAGATTAAAGGAAAAACAAAATCGAATATGCTACTGCCATAAATTGCCGCCTGCTTATGAATAACCAGTGGAGTTTTTAGATGAACCAATACTGATGCAATGGACCAGATAAAATTTTCGCTCAAAATGGGCCTCAATTTGAGTCGAAATAAACCACGATTGTGTTACAACTAGTCTTGATCTTTTTGATGATTGAAAATTCATAAGCTTTGCATGCTGTAGCATTTTAGTCTAGTTTAGACATAAGCACACTTTAAATAAATGGTGATAAAACTAAAATAAATTGGAAATTGTAAAAACTGGGCTAAATTCGTATTCAAACACTGAAGGCAAAGCTTTGTAGAGGGGAATGGCGACCGCAATTCAACCGCATCAGCAAGAGGGAATGAGCTCAGATCTCTTCTACCCAGAGACGCTGTCCAATGCAACGTCAGCGCTCACTTTTCTCCTTTTCTTCAGCGCTGCTGATTCTGCTCCTCTCGCCCCCTGCAAACATGCACAGTTGACCTCCAACCTCTCCGTCGCCCAGTCTGCTGCAACGGAGCGGCTGTTTGTGGCAAAATAGCTATTGGCTGGGATTCTTTTGTCCCGTTATATCTTCAGACTCTTGTGGGCTAATCAATGCGTTTGCTACCTCCAGAAACATCTGAAGCCGACTACTTACACAGATCAAGTTTCATCGTTTAACCACTCCATGAATCGAGTGTTCAGAGATAATTATAACTCCAGCTTGGAGGTAGGTGTATAATTTATGCTTATAACACTTAATAAATGGAGTTGTATATAGCTCGCTGATGCCAGTGACGCTATTGTTTTTGAGTAACCGCTTGGTAGATATTCTTGACCAGATCTCGAAGAGTAAGCAAGTCAAATACCTGCTGCAGAGCTTCTACTTCGTGTGATACAAACGCTATTAGAAGAAAATGAATATTTTTGCCGAATTCAGTTGGGCAAAACTTTGACGATTTGCTTATTATGTACGATCTGTGCTGACGATTTGTATTGGCTTTCCAGCTATATGTCGCATTTACGCTTCCCGCAGTTTAGCAATCAATCATCATCAAATCAGCAGCAGGCATCATTATTAGCCGGCAGCTAAACATCCCTGTTCCCTCACAAACGCTTTGCCGATTTTAGATGGCAAACCGTGCAATAAATCCAGGACGCAAACCACTAAATGGCCTCCAGCTAGGCGAGACTCTACTGGACATCACCATACACAAGGCTCATTTGCGCTGATTTCAGGCTCCTCCTTTGGAACACTGCGCAAATGGCCTCTTGCAAGCATTCTGCGGCTCGCAAATTTGTGCGCACAAAATTCAACAGCTGCCCCCTAGTGCTCTGCAGATCCAGCATATTCTCTTCGGCGGAGCAGAATTGGTGCAAATTTTGTTGCACTGCGATCTAAAAAGGGAACTAAAATGAATGGTCTTTCAGAGCTGAAGGAGGAGTAAGATGGCCGAAGGTGGGAAGGAGCAGTTCAAGGAGACGGAGGAAGCTGAAGAGGCCGTCTTCGGGCACATTCTCAGCCTCTTTAAGCAAGGTTGCTTCACTTTCGCTTCCCTGAGCCACACTGCTTGCGTTTCATCCTTGAACGGTGCAATGGTTCGATAAGAAATAAATAATCTTAGTGAAACGTTTACTTTTTTTAAAAAGTATCTGAAAAAGATTCAAGGTTCAATGAGGTCGTCGAAGGCTGGAAAGGAGAACGAGGAGCCAAATGCATCCAGCCTATGCAAGTCAGTTTTACCCATTTTTTAACCAAAGCAACTAGCCCGCCGCCACATTCTCCGCCTTTCAGAGATGCTAAGACGATTACCAAGGTCGCCATCGTTCGCGAGCTCAACCCGGTACATCAGCTCTAAATCTTTTTAACTATTCCTCAACGGCAAAAGCTTACAGGCCCCTGCGCTCCCCACAGTTCACTTTGGCCCCTTCAAGGAAGAGCTGAGCAGGCCGCTTCGGTTACTAGCAGCCTGCCTTTTCTTCTCAAAAGACTAAACCAATCTCCCACATATTTATTCTCCAGGCTAGCGCTGGCAGAGGGTCGACTGACGAAGTTCTTCACCCGCCGATTCTGCTACTCCAACTTCTACACCTGTCCAGAGCTGTGGATCCAGGAACAGCGCTGGTACTCCGTGGAGCAGTACTTCATGTACTGCAAAGCCAGTCAGCTCCCCCTTCTCCTCTTCTGCTGCTCACTACAATCCTCAGCAATTGGCAGTGGAGTTTGGGGATGAGCAGACGGCGGCCGCCATTCGTGCTACTCAGGACCCCAGGCAGGCCAAGAAAGTTGGCTCCTTTTTGGGGGGTCTGGAAGGGAGGTGAGATGGAAGGGTTTGGCAGCTGGGTAGCCAGGTGAAGGGCTATCAGGAGGGGAGATGGTGGAAGAAAGCGTGGTTGGTGATGCGGGAGGCCAATGAGGCCAAGTACCGGCAGAACGAGGAGCTGCGTGGAGAACTCTTCCGTACCCAAAGCACCGTCATGGTGGAGGCCAGTCCAACGGTTGGCCACTGAACATTTCTTTTCCGAATTTTGCCGCTCCTAGCTGCATTCATGCAGCTGCTCTTGCATTTATGTAGTCGATTTTCAGCGGCAACTTTCCGTTTCTTTTGACTGATTGCAGCACAGCGAAAGAACCATAATAGGCATTTATTAATGACACATCAAAGAAATAACTGGTACCATCGGCAAGCCGAAAGTAAGGCTCTTATCTCCCTAAAATCGACTGCCTCGAGTGTAAAGCCAAAGAAATTGCCATACTACTAATGGAATCTGCTTGTGGGACATTTGCATTTTGTTTTCGCGCGCAGTTCCTAGGCTCTTTTCATGCGCGCTCAAACAAAATGCAGGTGACACAGCAGATTCCATTAGTAGTATGGCAATTTCTTTGGCTTTACACTCGAGGCAGTCGATTTTAGGGAGAAAAGAGCCTTACTTTCGGCTTGCCAATGGTACCAGTTATTTCCTCAACTTTTAACATACAATAGTAAACAAATTCATTTGGTAGGATTTGAACCAATACCAATTACCAACAAATTATGTATTTAGTTAAAATTTTATTAGATCAATAAATATATACGTAAAAAGTTATTAATAAATAAATGAATTAATTTTAAAAGTTATGATAAATGATAAATGCTATGCAAAATTATTGGCAAACAAAAAATAATTGAGAAATTCCCTTGGTTTTACATTCAGGCCAATCGATTTTGGGACAAAAGAGCTTTCTCTTTGGCAAGTACAAAAATAAAATTGAACGCATGAGAAGGAATCGAACTTGCCAGTTACATTTAGCTGTCCAATCGCTTACACCACTACACCACTGGAGCATATGACTCTACGTAGTTTAACTGAAGTATTATCATCAAGTAACGGGTTGAAGGGGGGGGAAAGGAATCAAATGAATACCTACTCTCGTTCATTAGCAGATGCGAAGCAGCAGCAGGGCAGCAGCAGGGCAGCAGGGCAGCAGCAGCAGGGCAGCAGCAGGGAAGGAGTTCGGACGGCACTTTGTTTTGCATTTTTCTACCCCAAATTGTAAACTTTTTGGCGGTTTCTCGCGAGTGTACACTAATTCGAGGATGCTCTTTCCAATGCAAAAAGAATCAGAGCGATTGGATTCTTTTGTGAGGAGCAGGAGCCTTATCAATTTCAAGATCTAGCATTAACCCTCAAAACATACACTTGGGTCGAAAAGAGGGCCTGGGCGCTGACGGTCGCTTTGCTCCCTCGCGCCAGGCCAATAAATGCGCAATCGTGGGGTTAAAATGGTTTAGGTGAGTGTCCTTCTGCGGCCTGTTTGACGTAAACAAAACCATGATGGGCAGGGACGCATTCAAAGTCGTGCATTTGAGGACAAGCTGTGGGGCATCGGCCTGGGGCTTGATCAGCCTGACGCGAATAGCTACAAGCGATGGCGCGGCGCCAACTGGCTTGGTTTCCTCCTCACCCAACTGCGGGAGGAGCTCAGTCGAGAGCCCCAGTTCCGCCTCCAGGCCCTCTGCGTCATGGAGGACGTTGGCTAACCCTTTCTCCAGGGTATATGTAAGAATAATATCATATCATTTCTTTCAAATATCAGTTCTCTGAGGCCAAATATCATATCATTTGTAAATAAGATCATATACATTTGGATCAAATATCTTATCATTTAGCGTACTGATATTTAAAAAAAATGATTTGCTATTATGTAGAAATGTTGGCAGTTTTTTCCTGATTACTCTATTTCTGCTGCCGAAAAGTTGCTTCCAAGCATGCTGCGTCAAGCCTGGTAGGTCTGGGCAACAGTTGGCACTAATGGAATATGCGCTTAGTCACTTTTCTGGCTGCTCACTAAACTATGTTTATTTCTTTTGAACTGATATTTGATGGGCACTCGAATAACATTGTTTTGATTGGAAGCTTTCACGCCTGTCATTTCTTTTTTGCGATGTGACATGTTAAAGACTGGAAATGCATTTAAAAAGCTTGAAAATGAGACAAGGAAAAGGCACCCAAACAGAAAAGAGCAGCATCAAATTCTGCAATTTTTGTCAATTGCTACAAAACGCAAAAGCCGAGTCCACCGAGAACATCAGTTCAAACTTTTTCCCCATTCAGGCCAGCATATTTGAATTCCGTAATTTAGAGCACATTTCTGGGAATGAAATCGTATACCCTGTGTTATAGCGTAGGGAAAGTTAGGATAAAAATTGTTAAATATGCTGGCTATTGTTAAATTGTTAAATATCTAAATTACAGAATTCAAATATGCTGGCAAGCTTACTTGGACGTGGTCACTGAATGGGGAAAAAGTTTGAACTGATATTTGACTGAAACATAGGGATCAGATATTTAACCACTTTTGTCCAAACTTTCCCTACGCTATAACACAGGGTATACGATTTCATTCCCAGAAACGTGCTCTAAATTACGGAATTCAAATATGCTGGCAAGCTTACTTGGACGTGGTCACTGAATGGGGAAAAAGTTTGAACTGATATTTAACTGTAACATAGGGATCTGATATTTAACAATTTTCATCCAAACTTTTCCTATGCTATAACACAGGGTATACGATTTCATTTCCAGAAACGTGCTCTAAATTATGGAATTCAAATATGCTGGCAAGCTTACTTGGACGTGGTCACTGAATGGGGAAAAAGTTTGAACTGATATTTGATTGAAACATAGGGATCTGATATTTAACAATTTTCATCCGAACTTTCCCTACGCTATAACACAGGGTATACGATTTCATTCCCAGAAACGTGCTCTAAATTACGGAATTCAAACATGCTGGCAAGCTTACTTGGACGTGATCACTGAATGGGGCAAAAGTTTGAACTGATATTTGACTGAAACATAGGGATCTGATATTTAATAATTTTCGTCCAAACTTTCCCTACACTATAACACAGGGTATACGAATTCATTCCCAGAAACGTGCTCTAAATTACGGAATTCAAATATGCTGGCAAGCTTACTTGGACGTGATCACTGAATGGGGAAAAAGTTTGAACTGATATTTGACTGAAACATAGGGATCTGATATTAAACAATTTTTGTCCAAACTTTCCCTACGCTATAACACAGGGTATACAATTTCATTCCCAGAAACGTGCTCTAAATTACGGAATTCAAATATGCTGGCAAGCTTACTTGGACGTGGTCACTGAATGGGGAAAAATTTTAAACTGATTTTTGACTGAAACATAGGTATTTGATATTTAACAATTTTCATCCAAACTTTCCCTATGCTATAACACTGGGCTGCCACTCTTTTCTGTTTGGGTGCCTTTTCCTTGTCTCGTTTTCAAGTGTTTCAAATGCATTTCCAGTCTTAAACATGTCACATCGCAAAAAAGAAATGACAGGCGCGAAAGCTTCCAATCAAAACAATGTTATTCGAGTGCCCATCAAATATCAGTTCAAAAGAAATAAACATAGTTTAGTGAGCAGCCAGAAAAGTGACTAAGCGCATATTCCATTAGTGCCAACTGTTGCCCAGACCTACCAGGCTTGACGCAGCATGCTTGGAAGCAATTTTTCGGCAGCAGAAATAGAGTAATCTGAAAAAAACAGCCAACATTTCTACATAATAGCATATCATTTCTTTTAAATATCAGTACGCTAAATGATATGATATTTGATCCAAATGTATATGATCTTTTTTACAAATGATATGATATTTGGCCTCAGAGAACTGATATTTGAAAGAAATGATATGATATTAGTTTTACATATACCCCTTTCTCCACCTCCTGCCTGGATGATGGTGGCTGCTATTGACAGGAGTACTTGGGAAGAATTCAGCACCCCATGGGGCAACTGCCAGAAGAAGAGAAGGATGGTGTGGGCCAACTGCAGGCTGCCCTGGAGCGCTGGGCTATCTAGGCCTTTCATTGTCTGAGCATTCTTTTACGACGCTGAATACTGTTTGGTTCGCGCTTGAATTGTTTCAGCCCTGCTCTTCTGAGCTCTAATCTCGGCAGGTATGTAGAGTGAGTACCGAGTTGCTCAAATTTTGACGAGTTCCTGTTTTGGTCGAATTTGCGGTTTGCATTTGTGCCTCAGCATTCTCAAAACTGCCCAATCATTGATCAGACTATGCACGCCTTCCACACATATTGGTGCCACTACTTCGCATTTGGCTGTCTGCATTTGCATTCCCTTTGCCTTCGCAGCTTTACCTCATTGGCAATAAATTTTCGCGTCCAAACCATTTCGCCCATTTCCCGTCAATCACCGCCAACCAAGGCCGTCTTTCCTAAACGAAGCAGAGCCAAGTGAAAGAATAGATGGGAACGACAAATGGAAGATGGGAAAGGAGGCGCCGGAGACAATTCTGAAAGAGGATCGAGAGCGTTGCTGGGCTGCCCGCGACGATCTCTGGCAGTGCCTGGACAGCCACGGGGAGCAGGCTGAGCAACAGCAGTGCCTCAAACTCCGCAAAGCCTTCGAATCAGCTTGCAGCCCTACCTGGGTTAGATAGTCGAAACGGATGGGATCGTCTGATTGATTGGGCTGAGTAGTATGTGGCTGCTGTCCTATTTTGACATATTGGACTGAGTGACGAAGATCTATTGCTTACCACTCCTGATCAAAGTGCCTCCTCTGGTGGAGAAGCATTGAGCTGCAGAGTGATGAGAGATTGCAAAGAAAGAGGAGGAAGTGATTGTAGGTGAGGCATTTCGATCGGAAGCGGCGCTACCAGAAGTTCAAAGCCAAGCTATCGGAGGAGGAGAAGGAGGCTGCCGCTAGAATGCCGGAACTTCGCAAACCTTTTG
Organism: Ptycholaimellus sp. GST1_10; assembly: GCA_030248095.1. Taxonomy (NCBI): domain Eukaryota; kingdom Metazoa; phylum Nematoda; class Chromadorea; order Chromadorida; family Chromadoridae; genus Ptycholaimellus; species Ptycholaimellus sp. GST1_10. The sequence goes on from JASANA010010334.1 coordinate 24,096, forward strand.
GCACTGACGCCTCCACTTAGCTCCAGCTCATTTCTATCTGCCCTGTGACAGACTTTACTTTTCTCGGATCTTTTTGCTCTTTTTACGAATGCATGGAGAAAATCACCTATCTAGCAGCAAAGGAAATCGAATAGATTTGGCAAAGCATTTTTCTGTAGTTTCTGCAATACCTGTCCCTGCAGTTTCTTCAGTCCCAATCGTAAACAATCCTTAAAATTGAATTTGTACTATGCATTGCGCTTTTTTAACTTCGTAAAAAGAATTTGCAACCGCATAACATTTCAAAATGCTTTCTTTGTCATTCCCGAACAACAAAGCAAAAATGAGACTAAGATCACTGCTAGCATCTATTTTACGCATTACATCTTTAACCAGACAGGGATTGTTTCTGCTGTTTCATTCTCATTTTCACTCCCCTTTTCTTTGATCAAAAGTCCTTTCGTTGAGTCTTCTGTAACATCATCTATTTGTCGTAAGTTTATAATCAATTTTGAACTTCACCATATAGCGGATCAAAAATAATTTTTTCTAGCTCAAAACCAAAACCATGCTGCTTAGCATAGCTCTGCTTCTATGCGTCCTTAGATTGGGAGAGAGTTGTAATGCTGATGTTTTCAATTTCACATGTTACAGCATGTTAGCCATCGCATTGACAACTAATTTGATTGACCGTTTGGCTTTCTATTTGCAGGCAGACTCCAGCTGAAGCACTTAAACCAATTGATAAAGTACGTCGAACAAAATTATGAAAACAGCTATCTGGAATCGACTATTTCTGAGAGCTGAAAATTTTGCCGCAACCAAATCTAAGGGGCATATCCCGGGGCAGCCAATTTTGGCATCCCCCGGGGCAGCCATTTTTGGCAGCCCCCGGGGAGCCAGTTTTTGGCATTCCCCGGGGATAGGAAGGCAATTGTTAGCCTTAGCCTTTAGGCATTGCTTTGCTGTGCATTGGCATTCATGTATGCAACTGATTTCGGCTTGGATAGAAACACAATGCCAAAGATGGTAGCTGATTAGGTCGGGGCTGAGGCTTGGGTGGCGCCCAGCGATCTTTGCACTTTTCTCTACTTTCCCCTTCCCATGCTTTCACAGGCATGCAGCCTTCCCATTCTAGCTTCAACAGCTCCGCTTCTGCTGGTGGCCACCACATCTACCTTTCCGCTCGCAAACCCAAGCTTCAAAACTCCAGCTCACTCTTTCAGGTACATTTCTCTTCCCTTCTCTCCAGCTGAGCTTGTAGTCATTCTTTCTGCTGTTTCAGAAGAGTTCCGGAGAGCACTGTTGGCGATCATTGGAGCTGCCTACCGCCACCAAAGCCTGAATCCAGACGCCTTTCTTGAGACTGCTACTGTTTGGTGAAGACTGGACTCTGAGCCGTATTTATTCGCAAGTGAAAATGGAGTGGCCGAAGGCCCATGCAGCGGAAAGGTTTGCGCCCTAAAGAAAACATCGCAGACGAATGTATATCAGGGCGAACGCGGCAGTTTGAAAGGATTCCTCTCACATCCTCCGCCTTGACAAAGGGGAGGCGAAAGGCTAGAAAAAGATTGGCACAATGCCAGAATCAAACCCAGGTGGGCGATCAACACAAAAAGTTGCCTGTATCAAATCAAAGGCTGAGTCCTTCACAAAATCACAAAAGCCACAATTGGGAGTAAATGAGGTGGAAGCCGGAAAAGGAGCGAAGCAAGACAGGCCAGGGCGGATTGCCCAGTTTCTGGGATGCCCCTACTCGCCCGAAGGCTTTCGAGGCTCATGGCTCCGTGCAAGGCCAAGCCCACTCCTGTCCACTCCGGTACAAAGGAAGCAAAGGTGAGCATTTGTAGGGAGAGTAGATGAAGCAATTGCTGGGGTAACAATGGGCTATAGGTGAATGATGACGGCAAATGAGTAGCAAAAGCGAGACCCGTTTCTCAAGTCAGTGCAAATCAAAAGTATTTTCCAATCCTAATAAATAGCAGATGCGAAACCCAATTTTTTGCAAAGACAATCCTCCCAAAACCACGATTGAACAATAGTTGAGAAATAGTTGAGCAATAGTTGAGCCATTAGCATAAAGAAAAAAGACATTGGGAGGCCCTAAGAGGAGTGGGAAGGGAAAGGAGACAGCGATGAAGCGAAGGCCGCTGAAGACGCTGCAGACGCTGAACTCGCCCCTCCTCCGCTCGAATCTCCCCACCTCAGAAACCTCCGAGGCCAGCAAATGAAAAGCAGGTGAGAGCCGATGGGGGAACCGCAAAGTTTGGGTCTTATCCGCATGAGCAGTGCTCAATTGGACAGGGGCCCGGTAGCGCTTGTGGTGAAAGGGAGGAGCTTGGAGGCGGAAGCGGAGTCGGACTCGTCCGGCTGCTCCTCGCTGCTCCCCAGCTCCGTGGCCACGAGCTTGCTCGTCGGGTACTTGCCCTCCACCCCATTGCACCCCTTGGCGTAGACGTAGCGCTGGCAGTGGTCGGAGGACTTGGCGAGGCGGGTGACGCGGAGTACTTCCCCGTCCTTGCGCTTGCCCCCGTTGTCGTGGATGACGAGCTCACCCTCGTGGAAGACGGGCCTGGTAGTGCGGTTCCGGCGGCTGGCGTCCACCTCCTGCAAGTACTTCAGGTACTCGCTCTTGAAATGCTGGCGCCCCTGCTCCAGGGCTAGGAACTGCTGGTGAAGGCGATGTTGGAGTGCTGTTGCTGCTTTTGGAGGCGTGAAGATTGGAGCTGGTGCGTAGGGGTGCTGGCCTGGGTGTAGGAAGTCGTTTGGAGTGAGAGCCTTGAAAGAGTGGATGTCGTCGCTGGCGGGGGTGAGAGGGCAATTGTTGCAGGCGGTGGCGAGCTGAGCGATGGCGGTACGCATGTTGTCCTCGGTAGTGACGCGATTCCAGAGCAGGACTCGAAGGCCCTCCTTGAGCACTCTCACGAAACGCTCCGCTCCTCCTTGAATCCATGGGGCTTTGATGGGGCCGAAGGTGAACTTGAGCTGTGGCTTGGAGGCAAGGCTTTGCAGGACGGCGCTGGTGATGAGGCGAGTGGTGCCCTTGAAGGCGGTGCTGTTGTCGCAGCAGATCTCCCCGTCCCCGAACCCCCGTGCCGCCCACAGGCGTTGGAGGGCATTGACGACGGACTCGGCTGAGTAGTCCTTGAGGATGTCGAAGTAGCAGGCGCGGGTGGCCAGGCAGACGACGACCAGGCCCCATCTCTTCCCCTTCCCTCCTTCCTCCTCCCGCATGACGAAGGGACCTGCCTGATCCATTGTGATGAAAGAGAAGGGTGGACTGGTGCAGTTGAAGCGGTGTCGGGCGTAGGGGCCTAGGGCGAGGGTGCGTTTGGGATTGGCCTTGAAGAAGCGGCAGGCGACGCAGTGCTTGGAGATGGATTTGGCCATCCGTTTGGCCCCGATGATCCAGAAGCGGTGCTGAGAGGCTTGGAGGGTAGCTGTAGCGCCGGAGTGGCAGGTGAGTTGGTGGTAGTGGTCGATGATGAGCTGGGCGATGGGGCCGTCGGGGATGACGATGGGGTCGGGCTCGTCAGAGTACTTGAACCGTCCCCCAGTCCGCTGCAGTCCATTCTCGTCCTCGTAGGTGTTCAGGCTGGTGTGTTGCTGGGTGGTGAGGTTGGCCTGGGCGGCGCGGAGGAGCGTGAGCTCCGCCTCCTCCAGCTCCTGGCCAGTCGGGCACGGTTGCTGGGCCCCCTTCCCCTCTTTCATCACCTTCAGCCATCTTTTCAACCAAGCAAAGTGTTTGATCAAATGCCGGTAGCTTTTAGGCTGGAATTTCTCGTACGGCTGGCCCTTAGCCTCTTTTGCATCCTCTATGGATCCTTTTTGGCCTTTCTGGCTCCATGGAGGTGTATTTATTATTATTATAAATGGAGGGAACGCTTTATAACATGGGGACGGGGGCCATGATTCTAATTAGCAAAAGTTATAACACAGGGGTCGAAAATGCCTTTTTGTTAACAGCTGTCGTGTGCCGTAGGAAGCACCTACTGAGACATTCTTGGGCTTAAAAAAATGCGGACGAATAGAATCGTACAGCTTTGAAGTCATTTTTGAGAGTAGACAGCCCTGTTATTAGCTGTAGTTCCAAATGTGACCCGGCATTAAATATTACGATTTCAGTTGGATTAATACCTACTCAAATACCTGATGTTTCTTTCAAATATAACTTATGGAGGGTCAGAAATCATTTAATTTTGCATCTGCCACTGTAAATGATAGTCTAATGGAGTTACCCCTTCGAGCATTGTTGCTATATTTAAAGTTAAATTCAAATTCGCACATTATGAGTGTCCCTAAAGCGAGTTGCCTTCCCTGTATTATCTACACAAAGGGCTACATTCGACTCTTCAACGACTCCCTCATTGGAAAAGAAAAGCCAGGAACCTCCAAAAAGCTTTTCCGTGGTGATTTGAATCCGCCTACTGCCCCACCTACAGAAACAAATTCAATTTTGTCATAATTTAAACTTTATTCCCCTCCATTTTTTTCCCCAACCCATTAAAAAATACCCATTAACCCTTTCCTCCGAACCAACAAAAACCCCCCCCCTTTGGGGATTTTCCAAAAAATTTTGGGGCTCCCCGTTTTCAAAACATAAAAAAAGGGCCAAAATGAAACCCCTCTACTCACCACAGCGGAAAACACCTCCCCCCCCCACTCCCTCCCACCTGGCTCTTTTTTGGGCAATCGCCTCTTTTCTGGGCGGGCTTTTTCTTTCCTTTTCTTTTTTTATTTTTTGAGCCGTTTTTGTAGTAATTTTGTAGTAAGTTTGTAGTAGGAGCTTGTGGTAGCGTGTGGTGGGTACTTGGAGGCTGCGGGGCTTGTGTGGACGGTGTGGGTGAGGCGGCCGGGACTCCGTAGGCCCCTCTCGTGCTCTCGACGGAGTCCCCTGGGCCTTCCTGGCCCCCCTGGTCCCCCACGGCACAGGTGAACATCTCGCCCAGGTAGGCTGATGCTGACGCTGCACTGAAGCTTTTCTCCTCCTCCTCCGTCCGAGTCTTCTTCTTCTTCTTCTTGGTGGGCGGTGTCCCAGCTTCCAGCTCCTCCTCCTCCTTGCCCCAGACGGCCGCCTCGTCGGGCCAGCTGTCGATCTCCTCCTTGAACCAGGCTGGGCCGGTGTAGTAGAGATGAGGTGAAGGTGAGTTGCAGGTGAGTTCGGAGGCGGGTGTAGGGTGTGTGCAGTAGTCGGCTGGGTTGTCGGCAGTGCGGATGTAGCGGATGTGGTCGACTGGGATGAACTGGAGGATCTCGTCCACCCGCTTGCGCTCGTACGGCCTGCTCAGCTTCTCTGCTCTCTTCAGCCACCAGTAGACAACCTGGGAGTCCACGTTCAGGAACACCTGCTTCAGGTTCAGCGTCCTGCTCAGCATGCTCCAGACCCGCTCCACCGCCCTCTTTCCTGCCAATGCTCCCCACAGCTCTGCTCTTGGGATGGTGACCTTGGTGCCGCCGTTCTTGGCGATGAGATGGTTCTTGCCGATGAGGAACTGGATCTGGCTGGACTGCTTGAGGTGTAGGGTGTATCCGTAGGCATCGTCGCTGGCGTCGGTGGAGAGGATGAGGTCGGCGGGCTTCTGGCGCTCGATGGTGAACTTGCGGGCATAGGTGATGGTGCCAATGGTCTCCAGGTCCTTCAGCAGCTCCTTGAACTCCTTCGCCTGGTCGGAGCCGAGCTTGTCGCCCCACTTGTGAAGCGATAGCGCATGTTGCCGAAAAAAGAGCTTGAATTGTAGCAGGACTGGCGTGAAAAGACCGTAGACATCGTAGGCGCGGGCGACAGCGCTGAGATCGTCCCGCTTGGTGATCTGCTCCTTCTCCTTCAGGTCGCTGATCTTGACCCCGCCCAGGCTGAGCTTGTCCTCGATGGTGTCCCAGCGGAGGCCGAGAGCTTTGATAACGTCGTCGCCATGCTTGGCAGAGTTGGGGAGGTCGGAGAGGATGGCCTTGACATTGCTGGCGTACTCGCAGAGTTCCATGGCGGCCGCCTGGAAGATGCTTCGGTACCCGTTGGCGAGCTTCTTGCCCTCCGCCGGGTCGTCAAACAGGCCCACCACGTTGTCCATGTACCTTTGTGCAGGGATGGTGAGGATGTCGGAGCCACTGATGCCATGCTTGTCGCTCTTCTTGGCCTCCTCTTCGCAGAGCTTTGCGATCACCGCCAGGAGCACCCAGGGACTGGATGTGGAGCCCATAATGAGCGAAGTGAACCGGAAAATCTGGAAGTTGTCGCAGCTGAGGGGCTTGTTCTGGTCCTTGGGGAGGATGACGCGGCAGGCGTCCCTGTCTTCTTCCGCGATCCGTACTTGATAGAACGCTTTCTTGACGTCTGAGAGGAAGAGGCCATGGTAGCAGCGGAGATGCAGTTGGAGTTCCAGGAGGTCGGTGAGGAGGTCGGGGCCTGTTTCCAGCAGATCGTTCAGCGAGAGACCGGTGTCCTTTGACTTGGCGACGGGACTGAGCTTGGTGGTCGCGGAGTCCTCCTTGGGCACCCCAAAGTGGGAGAGATGGTGAACGAGGCGATTGGCGGGCGGGGCGGCGGTCACCTCCTCCAGGTACCCGTTTGCCTTGTGGCCCTCGAACATCTTGTAGTACTCCTGCCTGTCGCTGACGCTCATCTTGTCGTGCACCCGCTTGGTGCGGGCGAAGGCCGCGCGGAAGTCGCTTGAAAGCGCCTCCGCCCCCTCTTTGAACGGTAGGTGTATGGTGAATCGCCCTTGGTCATCCCTGGTGGTGGAGCTGAGCAGCTTCTTGGTCCGCTCCTCCTCCGTGGCCGGCAGCTTCTCGAATGCCGCGGCCTCCGTTCCCATCAGCTTCTCCACTGCCTTGTTCAGGTTCTCCTCTTCCCCCAGCATGCAGGCGCAGGCGTAGGAGTTGAAGGAGTAGTTGTTGCCGATGGTGACCTCGTGCTGTCTGAGCTTTCCCTTGAGGAGGTTGCCGAAGGCCGTGTTGACGCCCGTGAGGTCCTCCGTGATGGCCCAGCTCGTGGCTGCTCCCGGCCCCCAGACCCGCTCCAGCCAGTCATTGCCCAGCAGCAAGTGAACCTCCAGTTCTTGGACTGCAGGCGTGGGTGCATTCTCGTAGGAGCCCTTGAGGATGCCAGGCTTGATCTCATAGCCCCCGTGGTAGAGGGTGCCGGTGACAATGTTGGTGACATGGGCGGTGAGGCCGAAGAGGCTGCCGTTCTTGCACTCCAGGTTCAGGTTCACCTCGTGCGTCTCCCTCCTCCTCTGCTCTGCCTCATGTGCGGTGGAGATGAAAGTGGTGAAGCTGGGGCCCTTGGTGAGGTTGAGCTTGTCGACGATGTCGGAGCGGATCCAGGAGACGTCGGAGCACCCGTCCAGAAGCACGATCAGCTGCTGTCCGGTACTGCCTTGCACAGGATGGAGAGCTTGAGTGATGAAGAAGGGTAGGATGGAGACATCGGTGAGGTTGGAGCCGGAGACGGCGGTGGCGGCGGTGAAGTTGGGCTGGTTGGTCTGCTCGAAGTTGTCGTCGTGGATGGCCGTGTGGTGCTTCTTCTTGCAGATGCGGCAGCGCTGCTTGGATGTGCAGTCCTTCACGGGGTGCTTGGAGGAGAGGCAGTTGAAACAGAGCCGCTTCTCCTTCACCTTCTCGCGGCGGTCCTTCGTCTCCTTGAAGGCCTTGCATTTGACCACCCAGTGCCACTCTTCACAGAACGCGCATGGCGGGGCCGGTCTCTCCGACTTCCCGCCCTCCTTCTCCTTCCCCTGCCCTTTCTGCCCGCCTTCAAACTGGCCGCTTGGGCTCTTTTGCTCTCCCCCTTGGCCATTTGGGCTCTTTTGCTCTCCTTCCTGGCCCCGTGGGCTCTTTTGCCCTGTGGGCTGGGAATTGGAGGCGAGGGTGGTGGAGCCAGTCTGGGCGGGTGGGGCTTTCGGGGTGCTGCTGTAGCTGGCCTTGATTTTTATTTCGGCTCATAGCCACTTGAGCAGCTCCTCCATGCTGGGTGTGGGTGGTTGATTCTGGGTGTGTCAATGGCGGTGGAGGCGTTCTTGAGCTGTTTGCGGTAGGTGCGGCAGGACTTGGAAGACTAGGTTGTCGGTGTCCTCGACGCCGAGGCGTTCCAGCTCGTAGACGATGCCAGAGACCTCGTTGTAGAAGCTGCTCAGGTTGTCCTCCTTCACGTTCCCCACCTTCGCCAACTTCTGGAAGAGGGCAGCCTTGGAAAGGTTGGTGTTGCCGTAGGTTTCGTCCAAAAGCTTGCAGGCGGTGGCCCAGGAGGCGGCGTCGGAGGCGCTGAGATGGTGGATCTTGGCCTTGGCCACTCCTCGCAGGGCCTGGCTCAGGTAGGTGAACTTTGCGTTTGACGACAGGCTGGGCTGGGCACCCACCAGGTACCCGAAATCCTCCTTCCACCGTCTGTAGGCGGAGAGATCTTTGCCGTCGAAGGTGGAGAACTTGGGTTCTATTTTGGCGAGTTTGGGGTAGGTGGAGTAGGACTTGTCGCGCTTGGAGAGGTCTTGCAGGGTGTCGGAGACGACGCGGAGTGCTCGAGTTTGTTCTTCTAGATAGTGTAGGAGAGGTGGATCTTGAGGTGGTGGAGGTTGTGGAGGTGCTTGACGATGGTGAGGTGGCGGTGGGGGCCCGGGAGGCGGTGGTGGATGCGGAGGTGGAGCCGCACCCCATGCCCTGGGTGGTGGTGGAGGTGGAGGTGGATGGAAGCGTGGTGTGTGGTAGGAGGCGTGAGAGGCGTTGGAGGCGTGGTAGGAGCTGTGGACGGAGTCGGGTGGATGGGGAAGTTGCTGGAAGCCTGCTTGTCGAAGCTGGAGTTGCAGATGACGATTCTCTTCTCGAAGACGAATGATGGAAGACCCGTTCTTGGGCCAGTCCTGAGGGTTGTGGAGGCTGGGGTAGGTGGAGACGTTGGAGGTGGTGTGGGTGCGATGGGAGACCACGGAGCCGAAGACGCTCTCGTTCTCCACGTACTGGTCCCCGTCCTCGGGGTCCTCCAGGCCCACGTGGTGCAGCTCCGGCACTGGGCGGTAGTCCACTGGTCCCCCTTCCCCCTCCTCCCATATCCCCTGCCGGACCAGTTGACGTACAAGAGGAGAGGCGAATGGCTGGCCTTCGGGCGGGGTGCAGGTGACGCAGTGGACGCGGGGCATGGTGACGTGGCGATGGCGTGCCTCCTCCACGGCGACTCGAAGGGCGTCCCACATGGCGACGGTGGCGCTCCCCAGAGGCTGGAAGGCGTCGTCGAAGCCGACGCGGCAGACGGTGGCCTGGCAGTTGTCGCAGAGGAGCTTGCGGGCGGAGTGATGGGCGTGAAGGCGAGGGCGGAGGCGGCAGACCTGGTCGCAGTTGTTGCGCCAGAAGTAGGCCAGGCGGGGCTGGACGGGGTCCTCCTCCATGACGTCGATGATGAACTAGTTCTGATTGTCCCTGGCCCTGAGGAGGGCCGTTGGGGGTTTGGTGGAAGGGTGTTGGGTGAGAAAAGGGTGCACGGTTAGACCGGCGTTAGTGGAGAGAGTAGGTATTGTGGGAGTGGAATGGGTGTGGGTTATGGTAGGTGCTGACGTCACTCAAGCGGAAGCGCAAGAGTTACGAAATCAGCCGGGAAGCTTCTAGAAGGTTTGGAAAAGGGATGCGAATCACCAATAAAATGGCATCAACGCTGAGGATGGGTGGGAAAAGTGGGTGAGAGGGTGGAAGAGAGGCTGGAGAGGACAAAGGTGATGATGAGGAGCGCAGGCGCAGGAGAAGAAGCTGGTGATGAGCAAGAAGGCGTTGAGGCCTGGCTCCAGCTGTTTGGTGAAGACTGGACTCTGAGCCGTATTTATTCGCAAGTGGAGAAGCAGTGGCCGAAGGCCCATGGAGCGGAAAGGTTTGCGCCCTAAAGAAAACATTGCAGACGAATGTATATCAGGGCGAACGCGGCAGTTTGAAAGGATTCCTCTCACAGCTACAATTGCTGAATTTACTTGCACAGCAACTGAAAGAAATGAAATGGTCTGTTGTCAGTCAGAAGGTGTGGCCAAGCTTGAAATGGAGAATGTAAAGCGGATGGAGGAAGGCAGTGGATTTCTGATCTCTCTCGGAAGAGCATATGAGGTGGCCACCAGACAGGAGCGGAGCTGTTGTATTTGAAGTTTGCTTAGCTGGTGGCCATTGCTGTAGCATTACATTTATGGAGCTTAGATATATTGTTAATTGCTTGCTCTGGCTTGTAGGTTATGATTTGAGGTAAGAGAGCCATTTTATGTCAAACGCCCAGCAAGTATACAACTGGATGCACTCAAAAGCCTCGCCCTGCCCATACTGAATCCTCACTGCCACTGTGAGCCCAGCAGGGCCTATATTGCGCTCAGAAAGGCAATTGTTGGCAAATTTGAGCAGTCCTGCACAAGCTACGGACAGTTGATGCAAGGATGGGAAGGTTGCATGCATGAAAGCATGGGAAGGAGGAAGGGAGGCAGACTTTGCTGGCAGTAGGCAGCTCCAATGATCGCCAGCAGTGCTTTCTGGAACTTTTCTGAAACAGCAGAAAGAATGACTACAAGCTAACAATGTACCCACGGAACCATCTTTGGCATTGAGTTTCTATCCAAGCCGGAATTAGTTGCACACATGCATGGCAAGGCAATGTACAGCAAATCAATGCCTCAAAGAAGGCTAACAACTACTGTCTTTAGAAACTATATCCTATCTCTGGGGGGTTGCCAAAATCTGCCCCCCCCGGGGGCTGCCAAACATGGCTGCCCCGGGGGATGCCAAAATTGGCTGCCCCGGGGGATGCCAAAAATGGCTGCCCCGGGGGATGCCAGAAATGGCTGCCCGGGGGGGGGGGGGGGGGGACCTCCCGGGCACAGGGATATACCTGAAATCTAACGTCGATTTTAATGCCTGAAATTCTTGTAGATTTTTTGCACACTGGAGATATCGCTAGATCAGAGATCAGCTTCAAAAATTGATGTATGAGTTTGTGCAAGCCCTATTTACCCAAATATAAGACTTGATTTCCTGGCGTTATTAAATATTAGCTAGAAGTGAATTCGCGAATGAGATTTGCAAAAGAGCGATTCCAGATAGCTAGATAACATTGTCGAGTGCAATCTCCAAGTGATTGATTGAGATTTTGCTTTCACTACCGGCGAAAAATCTCCGCAATACTGACAGCGAATTGGTCGAAATGGGAGATTAACACTGTAACTTGTGATTTCGATAAAAGTTTGATGACTAAAAGTTGTTCCAAGCCTACAATCCACAAAAGAGCTGTGAATAGAGCTGCTTTCTTCAGTTGAAAATTGTATAAATTTTATAAATGCATAAACCTTGCGCTTTACATTTGGATATTGGAAATAAAGCTAGGAAAAAACAAGCAATGCTCAAATTTGAAGCGCATGCCCATGCGCATCTTTTAAAACTAGCCGGAAAAGCCTGAAAGATCTCCTCTTCTGAAGAGATGATCTGAGAGAACAGAAATAAGCGAGCAGCGTTTGTGCTGGTGGGCATCCTTTTGTGCCCAGGTGGCTGCTCCCATCCGTGTCCAGGAATATCCCCTGGGAGCCCCATCCACAACAACCACAACAAGCATAGCCCCACACCCTCGCTTCTTTCCTCCTCAGCCGCCCCCCTATCCCTGTCCTCACAGACAATGGGAGTCATCGCCCTAAACACCCTCCAGGGCTGCCTATAAAAGAGGCCCCAGTGGCGTCCTTCTCAACGATCGGTAAAGGAGTGGGACAGAGTGAGATGCAGGCACTGCTGATGCTGCTGCTGCCCTGGTCGGCTCTGGCCACCTATCCGCCTCCACCCAATCCTCCCGGCCCCCCTGTAGGCGGTGCCTTTGGACCCAGCTGTAAGCTCAGTCTTCTACCCACTTACACCGAGTTTCATCTGTAAATTAAATTAAACTGGTTTCGATTAAAAGTAATGCTGCTGTTCTAAACACCTTTGTTGTAACCGAATGGTTGGGGTAGTTGGCTAATTTGTTGTAGCAGATCATCAAACCATCCTTTATGATATCCGGTATGATAGTGCAACTAGCAATTAGCATTTTTCGCAATCAGCAATCGGAGCAGTCATCAACAGCTCTTTTGCTGCCCTCAAGACTGGAACAGAATCAGTTTGCAGTGCCACTGCATGCCCCCTGTCTAGCCCCGCCCGAGGTGGCTGGGCCAGTGCCACTCTGCACGCCGCCCGCCGTCTGCCTCAACGCCCGCTGCGCCTGCCCCGGCCCCGTCTACCAGGCCGTCAGCGGACACTGCGTCCCTCTGCCCATCCTTGCCCCGCCTCCTCCCGTCTTTTTCCACCTTCCCAGGGATGAAGAAGGGATGGGAGTGTTTGTAGGCCCCGGCGACGTTGGCCTACCCGGCGGGGCCCTGCGGCCCCGGTGTGGCCTGCGCAGGGGGCTCCTTCTGCTACCAGGCCCAGTGCTGCTGTCCCCAGGTATCCTCCTCACTGCTCCTCTGCTCACATTGCCACTCTCGTCTTGCTTCGCTGCGGAATCGTTGTGATTAAAAGCGGCCATCTGCAAGAATCATGAATTTGCTGTTTTCCTCGTCCATATGCCAGCATGAAACATCAGCCTGATGAGCGCCCGCAGGGAACCAGCTACGGTCCACGGGCCTGCCTACCGGCGCCGCCGGTTGTAGCTCCCGTGGTGCGCGGCCCTGCCCAGGTCCTCGCCCCACGCGTCCTCCGCGGCCCCTCCCCACCTCGTCCCCTCCTCGCCGTCCCCTATTTTCCCCATTTTATCTACTGGATCAAAGAAGGCAGAGAGTTGCAGGCCATTCGACCGGTCCCAGCGCCCGTGGTCGCCCCGCCGCCGCCCATCCGAACCTCTGTCTGGGTGCCGGGGCCAGTAGGCGCCCCTCTGGTGGCTCCACCGCCGCCAATTGTCCAGCCCTGCCCCGGTTGGGATCGAAGTTGGCTGAGCCATTTGGATTCTGCTAATGGGACCGATATCTTTCGAATATGGACTGGCAGACTGGTGTAATGGCTGGAAAGGGTCATTTTGCAGTCCCCTGTCCAGAACCCTGTCCCTGTGCTCCACCGCCGCCTCCTCCACCGCCGCCTCCCCCTCCACCGCCGCCACCTCCTCCACCACCACCCCCACCACCTCCTCCTCCTCCACCAGCCCCACTCGCCGTACCTAGCCCTTGCCCAGGTGATTCAGCTGTGCTCACCAGAGGGTGCGTGAAATTAGCAGGCACCTCTATACCAGCTGCCAGAGCCTGCCTATTGTAATGCTTCCTCCATCCCCTCTGGCCTCCCAGACACGCCCAGCCTACTACCTTGCAGACCCCTGCCCACGCCCCTGCCCCTGTCCTGCTCCTCCACCACCACCTCCACCACCACCACCCGCAGCAGCGCCCCTCCCTCCACTTCCCCCCAGAGCTCCCCAGGCTCCTCTTTTACAATCGTCCTCAGCCTTATGCCATGTGGGGGCTTTGAGTTTCAGGCCCTGCCAGGCCAGCCATGCGGACCAGGAGTGACTTGCACAGGCGGCAGCTACTGCTTCGATGGCATCTGCGCCTGCCCACCACAGCTGCAGCACGTTTCTTTTTAACCTACATCCACAGCCCGCACCCGCCTAGGCGATGTTTCACTGAAACATAGGGCTGCGATCAGCAGAAAAAGCTAACCAATATAAGTTTAGTTCACATTCACCTTTAGTGGATCTGGGTAGGTTGGGCCCTCCTGCATCCTGCCGCCAGTAGCTCCTCCCCCGCCGCCTCCACCGCCAGCAGCCGGCCCAGTGGCGGGCATGGGCCAGCCTTGCCCCCCGCCTACAGTCTGTGCTGCCCCCGGAGTCTGTCTCCCCAGCGGTCTTTGCGGCCTCCCCCCAGCACCGCTCCCCTACGCTCACAGTTTACTTCCACCTGACTTCTTTGTCATTCCTTAGATGACGACTGTCTTTGAGGACGCCCCTGAGCGGGGCTGAAGCTTTGCCGTTTGGCTGTCATTTCTGTTTAGCTGTTGCTATTTTTGCTGGCCAGCTGCTCTGCTCAGTGCGACCCGTTGCAATGCTTTCCTATTATTATGCGCTGCCTGGATTAGGGCGCTTTGAACTGAAGGAGAGGGAGGAAGTGATCCAACTGGGTGCTTTGGTGGCTTGTTGGCCAATTTGTCGAAGAACAATTCCAATTCACAATTGCGGCAAATATCACCCACCAGAGGCATAGGTCGAACCTATTGGAAAATATGCTCAATGACCGGCCAACAACTTTTTATCCGGTCTTATTGTCTTTGCTGGTTTGAAAGTAACCGCTCAGCAGAAATCTGCATAATGCAAACATACATCTATATCTGTTACCATCGGCAAGCCCAATATTTGGCTTGTCAATAGTACAAGATATACTTGTATGTAATCATAGACAATGATGTAATCAATACGATTTGCAAGGCATAGTTGGAAGAGAGGAATCACTGCTGATGCTCCTTTTGTGTTGCTCTGAGAGCTTTGAGCTGAGTGAGGCCGAGAAAAAGGCCTGGGCGCTTGAGCACACTGGCGGCGCAAAATACACCCTACAAAGCACAGGCCAGGAAGCGACTGGAGAGAATTGAGGACCCCTAAGAGCAACCGCCATGGCCGCTCCTGGGAATCCGCAGCAGAGCACATCCTGACCTGGACAGCAGGACAGACTGGGCAAGAGAAGCAAGGGGAGAGGCAGAGAAGAAGCAAGAACCAGTGAGCCAAAGATTCGGCACGTCCGTGGCAGAGCGAAGTTCGGCAGAGGCCAGCGGAGCACTGCGATCGCGGCTGTTGCGCAGGCCGTAAATCTCTCCCTTCGGACTGGCCAGGTAGTATTGATGCGTCAATGGCGTGCCAAGTGCCATGTAGGCATCCTCAATCCACATCATTCACAGCTGTTGCCGTGCCTGGCGGTCCACTTTGCCCTGAAGCTGTGGGAAGTAGGCCAGCACTCGTTCCCACATGGCCTCCCTCAGCTCTGCCTTCATCCGCTCATACTCCTCTCCTCGTTTGCCCTTAGGCTGCTCTGTACCCGTGACAAAGGGAGCGGGTTGAGTAAGGGGTAGGATGGTGGTGGTGGTAGGGAACCCTGCCATTGTTGCCACCAGCGCCAGGGAGAGAAGGCGATGACGGTGGCAGTGGCCTTGCCCGGCCAGCACTGACGGAAGGAATCTGGGCTCTTGGCGGAAGGAAAGTCGATGAAGAGCACCGGCAATGCCTCTCCCGCATCCAACGCCTTCACATTTCTAATCATTTATTCTGCGCCCCCTTTCAACCCGCAAGGTACAGATTGGAGGCTGTCATGCTTCAAGGCCCGCTCATAGACAGTCTCCACGTCGGACTCCGAAAAAGCCCAGAAATTGGCGGCCTCCAAAGCCAGCTCTTCCGAGGTCCCGTCCAGGCCCACGAAAAGCTGCACTGCCGAGGTGGCCGGCCCTATCTGCTCCAGATACTTCCAGTAGCCTGCCCTCATGCCATCTTCTCATTTGGAGAATGAATGAAGGGAGAACGGGATTTGGCGGCAATGTGGTGCGGCAGAAGCTTGGCAAAGGTGTTGGCCAGGCCGGCATCGCTGATGATACGGGGAGCTTTGATGAGGTTGTCGGCCACCTCGACGCCCACCACCGAACCATCCTCTACCACCAGCCTCTTTACCGGGGCACGCGTCAGAACCTGCAGACGCCATTTTACACTCTGCATGGAGGGAGGGTAGGATAGGAGGATAACTTTTCCGCCCGCCTCCTGAATGACGGGGATGATGGAGTGGGCAATCTGGGAGGCACCGCCGCGAGGATAGGCCGCTCCCTTGCTGAAATGATCCCACAAAGCCGCGTACATGGGCCAGGCCAGCTCCGAAGGAGGTTCTCCTTCAAGCTGGAAACAATCTACCTCTGCTGCAAAGCTTTGGCCCGCTAACCGTAATCGCCGAAGCCATACGCAAGCACAGCCTGCAGCTTGGAGTTGGAGGTCACCTCTTTCATTATCTGTCATCCATTTTCGAGCTCATGTCTGCAGGGAAAAAGCAAAGGACTAGCCTGAAGAAGACTGGTGCGAGAGCTTTCGAAGAAGTTTGAAAGTTTGTGGATTATGCCCAACTTAACCAGCCATCGCACCAGAAATAGGGGCAGTATTTTCGGCAACGCAAAGCCAGCCAATTCCGATTTCGTTTGCTATAACCGACGCGCCAAATTGTTTGTTTGACAGTGGATTTTTAGTGTAATCTTATTCGTTCAATTAAATTAAACAGTTTAAAGAAATGAAAATAATTTTCATTTGTGAAAAAATTTGTGATAAGAAACCTTGATTTTAGCAAAAAATGCGTGAATAGCTGTAGCTTCATCGGGGAATTGCTCCAGAAGCAGAGCCTGAGCCTCTTCCTGTTCACCGGAATGGATGCGATACTGTTCAGCCTCCTGCCCCGTGCCCAGCAGCACCTAATCACCGCTTAGCCAGGCATCTTCAATCCGAGACTTGGAATGAAACCCTATCGTAGGCCTTGTCCAGTGCCTCCCATTCCAGCTGCCCGTTCGATATCTGCTCCATGAGCACTTGAAACTCCGAGCTCACCAGCACATCGCCGATATAATGGAGGCCTGACAAGAAACAGCGTCGAGAGCTGCAGGAAAAGCAGGGCAGTAACCGACGTCGAATTCGAAGCCCTTGTCGATGAAAGAGTGACAGCAGCCGCCCGCCTTATCGTGCTGCTCCAGCACCAAGACACGCAGAGCAGCACGGGACAAAAGCGCACCGCTGCACAGCCCTCAAGCCTAACTTCTCCTTTCTTTAGCCTTCAAATCAGACTCTGGATAGACCTCCAATTCCACTGCCTACTATGATCGCGTCCCACGCTTCTCCATGCACCAGCTCGGGCTTGTAGCCTGGTATAGGCTGCTAGCTCAGGTTGCCAAATAAGGACAAAGATTTTGACAACTCTGAGCGATGACGCTGTCACGTGTTTTCTGGTCCACTTCTAAAGGCTTTGGCGGGGGGATCTCTGCCCAATCGCGGAGTGGCCAGCAGCCCACGGGTCGCAGCCAACGACGGTAGGCGAGGAGGATTGCTATTCCAACAGCTGCCAGCACCGCTACCCACATCTTTGCTCCGCTTTTGATCACGCCATCTCGATGCCTCCAATCACTTGGCAAACAATTGCGCAGATTTCCTTAGAACTGTTCGTTCGGTTGTTTTCCGGCGGTAAATTTGTGGAATTCCCATATTTTGCCTTGAGAGTATAATATAAAAAGTAAAAAATCGACCATTTAAAAATCATCTTCAAGAAGCCTCATTGGAAATTTATCTTCCTTGTTTATCTTTTCAAAGCGACTGTTAAATATTGCTCTTAATTGATGACGAAATCATCAAAATCCACTCAAAATACAATCAAAATCAAAATCCACAAAATCAAAATCATCAATCCGGGGGAGGACTGTTGCGGGAGGAATTGTCATAGAACACTTTGGTGGATAAGACTATGGATAAATCAATGATTGATGCCCAAGGATGTGGGGGGTGGGGGGGAATAAAAAGTAAAAACCCACACTCATTCGTGGAGCAGAGCGAATAATCCTGGGGAAAGGGGAGTAAGCGGACATCAGCTTAAAAAAGAATTTGAGATCCAATTTCGAAAAAAAAACAATTTTCAACTTTTCCTACTTTTCAATTTTTATACTTTTTACCTCGCAGCAGCATCCTCCAACCGCCCCACTTGGCTTTCATGTTCGGAAAACAAAGGGCCAGTGCCTTCCTAATCGCCTGCTCACTTCCGCTCCTGCAACTCCTGCTCTGACCTAATGATTAGATTTAATTTCAAATGAAAAATTTCGTTTGTTCATTAGTTAATTTCATTTGTTCATCGGCCGCGCAAAAATAATTAACACAAATTCGTTGCCAGGCCATAAAAACACCGTTTTTGGTTTTGGTGCAAAAATACAAAACAAGGAGGTCAAGACATCCTCCAACCGCCCCACTTGGCTTTCATGTTCGGAAAACAATGGGCCAGTGCATTCCTAATCGCCTGCTCACTCCCGCTCCTGTAATGCAACCCCTATGGCTCAAATTCAGCAAAAGATAATGTCCTCCAAAGGCAACTGGTCAGGAACGATGGGTTGGCCCTCCGCGCATCGGGGCAGATGCAAACGCACCGATTGCCTGTCCCTGAATCTTCGCTGACAACTGGAGCAGGCAAATGGCTTGAGGTCGGTGCAGACGCAGACGTGGCGGACGCAGAGAGTGCTCTCCTTCTTCCGCGGCACCCGGGAGCGGTAGGGACAGCGAGTGCAGGCCAGTTGGATCTTGTTCGCTGAAGGACTCCCTGATTGCTTCTCTGGCTCTTCCGGTTCCTCTTCATCCTCTTCGGATTCCTCCTCCTCCGATTCCTCCTCCTCCAGAGCGGCTGACTTCAATGGAAGAGCAGGCAAGTCGCCGCCGGAAGTAGATGCCCGGGTCAGGTGGGACAGGAGTTGAGCTGGCCTGGCGCTAGGAGGTTGTATGGCTTCGGCGTTTGGAGGTATGACAGTGGCCGGTTGAGAGGAGGTGGGGAAAGGCTTGTCCTTCAGAAGCCACTGAAGGCGATAGGCGGATTCTTGCAGAGCGTTCCTGTCAACAGCTGCTGCGTTTTTGGCGGAAAAGGAAAAAGAAGGTTGAGCTACTGGCACCTAATGGGAAGGAAGTGAGAGTCGACGAGGCGATGGCCGATGAGATCACTGAAGAGGCTGCTGGTAAAGGGACAGTTGGAGCAGTGCCAGTTCACCGAGGGCACCCCAAGTTGGAGACGAAGTTTGTGACTAACGTTCACGGCCATTTCGAAGTTTATGAGCTAATGAAGGCTATCTTGCCGCTCTTGTGTGCATTGACAAAAGAGTATCACCTGAACAGCTTTTATCTCAAGCAGCAAAAACTGCACATTCGCCGTGTGTACTCAAGACTCAGATAGGAAAACAGACTGCCTTGCCTTCTCCTCAAAGCAATGCACCATCCATTAGTCGAGACCATGAGCAGCCAAAGCTTCCCAGCCATTCCAAAGCTGAATCCACAACATGAAAGTCTCCTCCGCCGTCTCTGGACTGCAGCCCATCTGCCAGCCCTCCGCACCTCTCTTCAGCTTCAACTCCTGGCCTGGGGCGACATTGGGGCCCTGCTTCGCCGCCTCTTCAGCCAGGAGCCCCTCCTAGCGCCCTCCAAAGCTCTGGCAGCCCTGCTCCTGCTCTGGGACCGCCAGCCCGTCCCCCGCACTCTCCCCCTTCATCCATCCGAGGCCCTGGACTTCTCCTGGCGCAGCCTGGAGCAGGCCCAGCGACTGCTGCAGTACGCAGAGGCCGTCTACGGGGCCTCCTACGCCCTGGCCAGGGCCCTCAGTCCACCCTCAGTCCGCCGCCTCGCCGCCCTCTGTCAGCCCCCGCCTCAACTCCAGGAGTCCTGCGTCGTCCGCGGGGATCCCGGCCTCTTCAACACCGCCTCCTTCCTTCGTGCCATTGAAGCGCCCAAGCCTCGACTGCTCCTTGTCAGCTACCGAGACGAGGTTCCTTCACTAGCCCTGATAAATCTGTGGACGACTGGCCAGCTTTTTCAGACTGACAGGATGGTCCCCTTTGTGCTGGCCTAGGAGGAGGGGCGGCTGGTGTTGGCCATCCGGGGGACGCTGTCCGTGGCGGACGCAGTGACGGACTTGGACGCCATGCCGGAGGAGCTGTGGCCGGGGGACCCAAGGGGCCTGCGCGGCCATGGCGGCATGCTGCGCGCTGCTCACTGGCTGTTGGATGAACTCTTTCGAGATCAGCTGCTGCCCAGACTGCTGGCTGAAGGAGGCCAGGAGCTTCTGGTCACCGGACACAGCCTCGGGGCTGGGGTGGCGTCGCTGCTGACGCTGCTGTTGACGGAGCGATTGGGGCGGACTGTCAGTCTTCGCTGCTTCGCTTTCTCCCCACCCGGCTGTACACTGAGCCGAGAAGCTCTGCCGCTCTCTCGCAAACACATCTTCGCCCTGTTCCTTCGCGACGATCTAGTGCCACGACTTTCTCTGCAGGCTCTGCAGCGCCTCTGCGAGGAGGTTGGTCTTTTATCCATCCAAATTGAATTGGGGCTTGGGGGAAGAGCAGCAGGGGTATCACTGCAGGTCGTGCAAGAGGAGAGGCAGCAGAATTGGGGCAGCTTCAGACGCTACCTGTTCCTGGCCAAGAGCGGCCTTTGGGCAGTCTGGAAGCTGGTCAGAAACCTCGTCAGCCTACCGCTGCTCATTCAGCCGACCGCCATGCTGCGTCTCCTCTCCCAGCCGCCTGCCCCCAAGCTTCCAGTCCCTTTAAGAGCTGCTGCCGATGCCCCACTGGCTTGTAAATGGTCTGTTCCTGGCCAAGAGCGGCCTTTGGGCAGTCTGGAAGCTGGTCAGAAACCTCGTCAGCCTACCGCTGCTCATTCAGCCGACCGCCATGCTGCGTCTCCTCTCCCAGCCGCCTGCCCCCAAGCTTCCAGTCCCTTTAAGAGCTGCTGCCGATGCCCCACTGGCTTGTAAATGGTCTGTTCCTGGCCAAGAGCGGCCTTTGGGCAGTCTGGAAGCTGGTCAGAAACCTCGTCAGCCTACCGCTGCTCATTCAGCCGACCGCCATGCTGCGTCTCCTCTCCCAGCCGCCTGCCCCCAAGCTTCCAGTCCCTTTAAGAGCTGCTGCCGATGCCCCACTGGCTTGTAAATGGTCTGTTCCTGGCCAAGAGCGGCCTTTGGGCAGTCTGGAAGCTGGTCAGAAACCTCGTCAGCCTACCGCTGCTCATTCAGCCGACCGCCATGCTGCGTCTCCTCTCCCAGCCGCCTGCCCCCAAGCTTCCAGTCCCTTTAAGAGCTGCTGCCGATGCCCCACTGGCTTGTAAATGGTCTGTTCCTGGCCAAGAGCGGCCTTTGGGCAGTCTGGAAGCTGGTCAGAAACCTCGTCAGCCTACCGCTGCTCATTCAGCCGACCGCCATGCTGCGTCTCCTCTCCCAGCCGCCTGCCCCCAAGCTTCCAGTCCCTTTAAGAGCTGCTGCCGATGCCCCACTGGCTTGTAAATGGTCTGTTCCTGGCCAAGAGCGGCCTTTGGGCAGTCTGGAAGCTGGTCAGAAACAGTGAAAAGCATTCCATTTCATTTAGTTTTGAAGTGGAAAAAAAAAATGGTTCCTGGATTTTTTTTTGCATTTAAATGCGCATTTCCATTTCCATTTCGTAAATGCATGGAAATGACTGGATGTTTTTTGAGCAAATTCCATTTTCATTTTCCAGGTAATCCATTTCCAGGTGCTGATCCATGCATTTGTCTGTGTCTTGATTTTCCGAGCAAACTTCCTCCTCCAGTCAGCAAAAGAAGGCACCGAAATAGTGATTGAGCAAAAGGGAAATACTTGAGAACAACACGATCAACTGCGAAGCTTCTGTAATGCTTCTGTAAAGCTTCCATCAATCAATACATGGAAGATTGCATGAACTATGTGTTGCAGAAATGACAGGGCTGGAGTGGTGGACGCAGACCGGGTGCAGTGGGCTGGATGCGGCGCTCTTCAACAAGGCCTCAGTCCTGCGCAGCCTCGCCCTCTCCATCCTCTCCTTGCCTAGCTCTAGCTGTGATGCGGAACGCATGTTCTCTCGAATGGGGCTCCTCCTCAATGGTCTTCGCAATAGGCTGAATGTGAAGTCGGTGCAGAGTGAGGTGATGTTTGCCGGCAATCAATGGCTCATCGATGCGTACAATTAGCCTTCCTCTCCTTCGACTGCGTTGTCTCTTCACTTGCCACCTTTGTTTCAATGTTTTCCGAGGACAAGAAAAAAGCAAGAAAATTCCGTAAAAAGGAGCAGCATTTCATTCCATTTCGAATACATTTCCATTTCATTTCGATCAGCAAATGGAAAACCACCTGATAGGCAATGGAAAAGATCAGAATTTGCCCTAAATCGAAATGCAAATGCCTGGATCGCCGATTTTTCCATTTGCTGATCACTGGTCAGAAACCTCGTCAGCCTACCGCTGCTCATTCAGCCGACCGCCATGCTGCGTCTCCTCTCCCAGCCGCCTGCCCCCAAGCTTCCAGTCCCTTTAAGAGCTGCTGCCGATGCCCCACTGGCTTGTAAATGGTCTGTTCCTGGCCAAGAGCGGCCTTTGGGCAGTCTGGAAGCTGGTCAGAAACCTCGTCAGCCTACCGCTGCTCATTCAGCCGACCGCCATGCTGCGTCTCCTCTCCCAGCCGCCTGCCCCCAAGCTTCCAGTCCCTTTAAGAGCTGCTGCCGATGCCCCACTGGCTTGTAAATGGTCTGTTCCTGGCCAAGAGCGGCCTTTGGGCAGTCTGGAAGCTGGTCAGAAACCTCGTCAGCCTACCGCTGCTCATTCAGCCGACCGCCATGCTGCGTCTCCTCTCCCAGCCGCCTGCCCCCAAGCTTCCAGTCCCTTTAAGAGCTGCTGCCGATGCCCCACTGGCTTGTAAATGGTCTGTTCCTGGCCAAGAGCGGCCTTTGGGCAGTCTGGAAGCTGGTCAGAAACCTCGTCAGCCTACCGCTGCTCATTCAGCCGACCGCCATGCTGCGTCTCCTCTCCCAGCCGCCTGCCCCCAAGCTTCCAGTCCCTTTAAGAGCTGCTGCCGATGCCCCACTGGCTTGTAAATGGTCTGTTCCTGGCCAAGAGCGGCCTTTGGGCAGTCTGGAAGCTGGTCAGAAACCTCGTCAGCCTACCGCTGCTCATTCAGCCGACCGCCATGCTGCGTCTCCTCTCCCAGCCGCCTGCCCCCAAGCTTCCAGTCCCTTTAAGAGCTGCTGCCGATGCCCCACTGGCTTGTAAATGGTCTGTTCCTGGCCAAGAGCGGCCTTTGGGCAGTCTGGAAGCTGGTCAGAAACCTCGTCAGCCTACCGCTGCTCATTCAGCCGACCGCCATGCTGCGTCTCCTCTCCCAGCCGCCTGCCCCCAAGCTTCCAGTCCCTTTAAGAGCTGCTGCCGATGCCCCACTGGCCCCACTCTACGCCCCCGGCACTCTGCTTCAACTCCGCCCCAATCGTCCTCAGGTTTACCCGTGGCACTTGGAGAAAACTAAGTCATTATTTCTGATGGCAGGCGCCAGAGGCGGAATGGGTGGATGAGAATGCGCTGAAGGAGATCCGACTCACCGACTCCCTCCTCCATGATCACATGGTCTATGAAGTGAAGAAGAGCCTGGCCCAACTCTCCTCCTTCCCTTCTCTGCCCTCAAAAGTTTTGTGATAAAATTACGGTCATAAAAAGTTTATGAATTGAAGATATTTTTGAGAAGTTCAAAAAATTCCTTAACGAAAGTTTGAAAATTCGAAAAGTCCATTCGATCGATCGAATCATTGAAAGCCGTTGAGCAGAGTTTTTAAAAACAACATCGTTCGCTCCAATTCAATACAATTGTTAAACTCAAGCGGTATTTCCAAAGCCTTTCCATGAAATGTCATAAACACCAAAGCACTCTACAAATCCTCTCATAACAATCGACTCGTTTTTGGCCTTGTTGATGATGTATATGGGAGCCCCACTAAAATTTACATTTTTTATGGAAAACAACAATATACGTGTTCAATCCAACCTGCAGTCCGTCTTCACTTTTTGATGCTTTAGAACGTGATATTTTATGGTCTGCCGGTTGTCGCATGCGCCGCAGGCAAAAGGACGAAGTCTATAGCAACTGATTATGTGTCGCTCCATTTGCAGCATCCTTCGAAAGGGCCTGCAAGCAGAAGGCTACGGATTGAACTATTCATGGACAAGAAAATAGTTACTGATTCAAGGGCAGTTTTGACAGGAGTTTGGAGCACCTTTGACAACTGACTGTTTCTGAGGATGGATTATCTTCAGCTTCGGGAGGATGCGTTTTGGGTGAGCTCTCCATTCGTGGCCTTTCGAAAGCGGTTTCAGGACATGCGTCGTCGGCATTTGCCAATTCTGGCCTCAGCTCATTCTCACATCCCAGCCTCAATGGCCTTGCTGCAGAATTCTGGTCGAGCAGCTGGGTGAGGGTTTCAGTTGGGGTTTCTAGCTGAAGTTGAAGATGGCGCGTGTAAAGGGAATGAAGGACAGCCTTCGACGCTGTGTCGGTCGCAAACCTGCACTCACTGCAGCTCCATTTCAGAGCAGTCACAAACGGGCCGAGGTGAATTTGGCTTAGGTGGCCGGGAAATTGTGCTTTTGGGAGACTAAGTTGGCAAGATCGACAACTCATTTTACCTGCCATTTTCTCAATGCCAAAAAATTATCACAAAGGACTTTTGCCTGAATGGGCATATTTTGTGTGTGCTTAAGTCGGGTTTTACCAGATTTTCTAATCAAAACTCTGCCCAACCGTACGACCACATATAGCTTGAAAGTTTGAGTTAAATTAGCCAAGTTCTTCTGGCGACCATGAAATGTGCTGACTGCGATTATTCAGGACCCGCAGTGAATGTCCTTCATCATTACTGGCGAATTCATCTCGGTACCTACCGCACTACATGTGTCTGGAACTGTAGAAGTTGCAATTTCGCCAGCTTCTCCGCGCCTGAAGCCACTCAACACTCCATATTACTCAATCATGCCTCCATTGTCTCTCAGCTGCCGTCAAAAGTCCTTAGGCTGCCCACTGCAAAGGGGGAAATAACCGACATAGAAACTAGCCAAAAACTAGCTGAAGAGCGAAAAGAAGAAACTGCGGATGCATATACATTGAAAAGGGCAGTTGACAACGTTTCGGCTGTACCTGAAAACTTGATGAGTTGTCTGCGCTGCGGGCAACCGTTGAATCTTGCGAAAAAGTGCTTCCACATCTAATTGCTCCATTTATTTATATGAGTATATAGCAGGCTATCGAATGCTGTGCGACATGTTGTGGGCTGCTTCAATCTTCGTCCCTACCAGTGTGGCAGTTGCAAGGAGCCGAAATCCCACCGACACAATCTCCTAGCCCACCAAAGGCGGAATCCCTTCTGCAGGTTCTGCTATGATTTGCAAACTGCGAGCCTGCTCAAACCATTTTTCAGAGACTCTGGAACGATTTTGGCAAACCAAGCACAAGACGAAGAAATAGTTCGCAAAGGTCTTCGTATATGCTTTAGTTTGGATGGATCTTTATGGAAAGGGTTTTCTTGCGCCTATTAAATAATCTTGCCCTTTGCGAAAGCCGATTTTTGACCGCGGAGCGGCCCGAAGGGCCGCTCCGCGGTCTATAGAGGTTGCTCAACTTTTGTCCTCGTATATATATATTTCTGGAAATGCTGGGAACGGGCGAATTCTCAACGGATTGGGACAAACTTTTTTTTTCCTGAAAGGTAATGAGATTTTAGGAAGATCTGGAGGGGTGGAACCGGTTTCCGAGCATTTGAAACATTACTTTTTTGGGTAGAAAGGTTGAAAAATGGGGTATGCTGTAAAATGATCAATTCTCAACGGATTTTGACAAACTTTTTTTTTCCTGAAAGGTAATCATATTTTAGGAAGATCTGGAGGGGTGGAACCGGTTTCCAAGCTTTTGAAACATTACTTTTTTGGGTAGAAATGTTCAAAAATGGGGTATGCTGTAAAATGCTCAATTCTCAACGGATTTTGACAAACTTTTTTTTTCCCTGAAAGGTAATAATATTTTAGGAAGATCTGGAGGGGTGGAACCGGTTTCCAAGCTTTTGAAACATTACTTTTTTGGGTAGAAATGTTCAAAAATGGGGTATGCTGTAAAATGCTAAATTCTCAACGGATTTTGACAAACTTTTTTTTTCCTGAAAGGTAATAATATTTTAGGAAGATCTGGAGGGGTGGAACTGATCCCGGAGCATTTGAAACATTACTTTTTTGGGTAGAAAGGTTCAAAAATGGGGTATGTTGAGAGCTCCGCGGTCACCTATTGCGCTCTGCGCCATATACTTGTTAATCTGATTCTTGTCTTCAAAATCACAAAAATAGCTGTCTTTTTTCTGCTGGCAAGTGGTAATTATCAACCTTTCAGCAATTCGATTTGAAAATGTCTAATCAGCGTTGAACTGAAGCAATGAGAGGGAAAGGAAAAGCGGAGCCAGGGAGCAATTATGGTAAAAGGGTGAGCGACACCATGATCTATGGATGGAAATGGATAGTGAGATGTTTAGAGGTGCATGATAAACGACCACTAATTCTTCGCCAGAACCCAAGCGTAATGGCCAGATTGCGAATAAGCACTCCCTGCGGCCAGTTGCTAGGAAAGGGGAAAGCATGCTTCAGCTCTGACAAGGAGCAGTGATGAAGATGAGTAAAACGCTGCGCATAGTGGGAACCGCAGACCCGCCCCTGGCCTTCCACTGCTTCACTCAGCACCCTTCCGCCTGTCCTAAGCCCGGCGTGGAGTTGGAGTTCCTCTACACCCTGGTCCCTGAACCATTCCTATTCTCTTCATCAGCTCTAGGAGTACAGCCAATGGCAAGAGCCATTTTTTTTATAGTTTCACGTCTATATCAATAAAGGTGATAAAATCCTGTCCACTACAGCTGTCTGGATTGATGGGTCTGGGCATCGAGTGGAAGGAATTGTCCAGCTTCGATGCCGTGAACTCCTCGGTCCGGAAGGGGAGCGCCGACGTGCTAGGCTTCTCACGCCTGAGGGACTCTAACGCAGCGGTGCGACTCAACGGCTGGTTCGGCCCCATCGTCATGAGCGATCAGTTTCGCCCTTTTTCTTCCCCTTCAACTTCTTTCATTCTCCTGCACTACTACCTTGCCCCCTTAGGTTCGTGTTCATCGTGAGCCTGACCTACGAGCAGAGTGTAGACGCCTGGGCCATCTTCCGAGCCTTCACACCCGCTCTGTGGCTGGCCGTGTTCCTCTCTCTGGCTGCCTTCAACGGCCTGCGATTCCTGGCCAAGCGCTTCTGGCCTCGCAAGGTGGAGAAGGTTAGGCTTGCCCCGTTAGTGCAGTGGTGGATATAAGAAGATTTGTTTGTCGATACGCTCTTGTTTAATAATATTTGCAGATTTAGAAATTTTCGAAGAAATTATTATTAACTTTTTAAAAATTTTGCAAAATTGAGATATAAAGGTGAATTTAATTTTGTCCAGGAACCCCTCCCTCTCGAAACTGAACTTTGGCTGGGAAAAGAGGCTGTTGCACAGGGGCGGGATTGCCTGAGGGCCAACTCTCGCTTTATCAGGGTTTACTT
This sequence comes from Ptycholaimellus sp. GST1_10, assembly GCA_030248095.1. Classification (NCBI taxonomy): domain Eukaryota; kingdom Metazoa; phylum Nematoda; class Chromadorea; order Chromadorida; family Chromadoridae; genus Ptycholaimellus; species Ptycholaimellus sp. GST1_10. Next base: position 51,127 of record JASANA010010334.1, read on the forward strand.
TCGCATTCGCTGAGCGATGGCTGGTGAGTGGTGAGGTTGGGTTTTTGGAGGAGAAACTGATTTATGCCCTATGGGGCGTAATATTTGGGATTCTGCTCAACGTTTTCAGCAGTTGGATGTCAATCGGATTGGTCATTCAGGAAAGGAAAGCCATCGCACCATTTGAGGTCGCCTGCTGAGATCCAGATTCCCGAACCCAGGCAAGATATTTTCAGACATGGGCCGATTTTTTTGAAAAGATAACTGCAAGAAAATGTCGCCTAGTCGTTGAAAAGTTGTACCAGACTGATATAAAGGAATTCAGCGACTTTCTAAATCCCGACGAAGTGACCATGAAAAGGTTTTAGTTAAAATTTATGCTCTTCATAAAATAAAATCCACGCTCTTCTCTTCTAGACATGAATGGGGACCAGCAATGAAGACTGCCTTTGTGCATAATCCACCGCTCTACGTTTTGGGCCGTGAAAAGGTACATTTATCGATGGTTGTCGCGTGAATGTTTTGATATGATCAGAAAGGTGATGGAGTATGTGAAGAGGGAGGACGAATGTTGGGTGGGCCTCGATTGGCAGTCCATCGAGCTTTGGTACCAAAGCCGCTACTGCAAGATTGGACTCATTAACTCTATGCCCTGGTCCAATGAAGATAAGGTTTAAGTTGTTTCGTTTCTACTTTTTTTACTCTTCAGGCTTGAAGCGTAATTTGTAAAGGGGAATCGATATGGGTAATTTGTGTTTTTTAATTTTTTTATGGTATTAAATTCTCAAGTAATTCATGGTATTGTCAGGGAATGATTGATCGTAGTGTCGTGGCTTTACCAGTCCTTCAATATGCCAATATTTTCTCCAATAGCGTCCGACATTTAAGAAAGTTTGCATTCTTACTCTGTTGTGCTCAAAAATCGAAGATACATTTCAGAGACATTGAGCTAATTTTTGCTACCTCTTCTGTGAGCCAGCTGTACACATACGTGACCAAAAAGTACTACCATGCTAATTATACGCCAGCCTGCAAATATGAGGAAGACGTACCCCAGTGGATCCCCCTTCGCATGGATAAAGTTAAAACTTTGCTTTTGGAAATTAACTTTCCCAAGCTTATTCTTCTGAATTTTTAGTTTAACAGCAGCAAAAAGTTCCTTCATTTCAAATTGAACAAAAATGTATATCTAAAAATCTGTTCATCTCAAAATGCAACAAATCTTTTTACCAAAATATTTTGCCAATGTTCTATAAAGTAAAGTCATGCACCAGATGATGGGAGTGTTTTATATTCTTGGAGCTGGATCGGTTGCTGGCTCCATTTTCTGGCTATTCGAGCGATTTGAAGCCAGACGGACAGAAACCTTAGTAAACGGGGGTTAGCCTTGGATTCCTTTTGGAACAATGAATTCAAGCTGGAACTATTTCACTGTTCAGATATCAGTGGAAGAAATGAACGAGGTTCAACGATGCAGCACGATTTTTCAGTAGTAGGTGATGCTGCCGAATCGGAACAAGAATCCCAACTACCAGCTTTTCTTTGGTGTGGCATAGCTTTTTTGAAGTAGTTTACCTTTCTTTTAAATCCTCGCCTTTCATTCTTTCAAGGTCTTTAAGCTTCACAAATTCGAATTTTTCAGGCCAGTAACATTCAATCCGAAACTGGCGCATCCAGGCCTACGGTACACAAGGAATGTGTCGACGACAAATGCAACTCTTAACCTGGGACCTGGGGAGAGATCGCCCTCAGAATCATGAAACTGCTGATACTTTGCTTGTTTGTCTTCTTATTGTTGCTGCCAAAAATATAGTTTACAATGGCTACCAATTGAATGACTCTCGTCACGCAACATGTATCTTTTTTGTTTTTCGTATTTGAAACAATTGAAATCTAATATTTTATTCGGCAACAATAAATTTCTTGCCCAAATTGCATCCTAGGATTTTATTAGGCATCCTAGGCAGCAACAAATTTGCACATTTTAGCAAGACAGGAAGGCTCTGTTGAAATATAGCCTCAAAATAACGTTTTTGACAGGACAGGTCAAGCCTCATGAGGTCCGTCGTGTTTCCTGCACAAGCATTTGTGTGGCACAATTTGGTGGAGCGATTAGTGCCGGGGTTATTATTTCAATCCAGACACAACCTGTTCGCTGCCCAGCCAACCATAGCCATCCCATCCTCATTCAGTCCGCCTCAACAGACCACCAGAACCACCATGAATTTCGCCACCAGCCTCCTCCTGCTCCCCTGTCTCTGGGTTGTGTTTTCAAAGAGTCCAATGAAACCATCATCTATGAGTTCTTGAAGGCTCTTGCAAGCGGGGACTGCTTGGACGGCACTCCCATCACCGGAGGCCAGGCCTGCGCCAACGCCAATCGCAGTCTGCTTCCTCCCTCTCCTCCTTCCCACCCCCCTCAAACTCAGCAATGGTTTGAGGGCAGCCATGCCCAGTCTACTCCATAATCGCGCCGCCGGAGGGCTGCTGCTACGACTTCGTCTGCGACGCGGCCTCCAAGTGCGAGAAGCCGCTGCTCAACTGCCCGCCGGGCCAGTGCAAGGGCGGCTGCGATCGGCCTAGCGTCTGCGTCTTCGCGCCCAAGTGGTGCATCACCACGCCCTGCCCCCAGTTCGAGTGCATCAAGGTCAACGATGCAATTATCGCCGACTACAACCCAGCCCAGGTCGGCATCACCCAGCCCTGAGGCCATTGTGATGCCTCGTGCGATTTTATGTAGACAGACAGCCTGCAACTGCAGTATAAAGATTTGGCATGCAACAGAATAGAGCAGCATTGAATCAGTGTGGGCGGAGGAGGAAGCTAAAAAAGGGTACTGCTTGAGTCGTTTTGCTCGTTTTGGAATGTAAGGTGCGACGGAAGCAATGGTTTCCTTTGGAACATCTTTCCAAACGTTAGCTTCGTTTGGAGCTTGGCAAGGCCTATTTGGCTTCTCCGTACAGTTGCGCTCTTTATGTCGGAGTAAAGCCAAGCAGCCTTACGAAACAAATACGACTGTTTTGAGCAATGCCGTGCACATGATCGAATACGAACTTTTGGCAGTCCTGTGCACATGAGCTTCGAAGGGACGCAAAATAGGAAGGGTACATGGGACTCCAAAAACATTCCGCAGAGCTTAACCAAAGACAGGGCATCCGACAGCTGTTCCCTTCATTTGGCCTGGCTCAAGGCTCGCTGTCACCAAGCATCACTAGCAAGCAAGAATTAAAGATTACAGTGGAGGGTGGTTCAATCGATGCGGTGCAGTCAACCCGAATGGAATTTACCAGACGGAGTGCAAAGGTGATGGAAGAGGAATTTGTTGATATGGCTGGAAAATTAGAATTAGAGATGGCTATTTAAATCGATTTTATATGAAGATTTATTTATAGCTCTCTTTGAAAACTTGTAATGATATATGTTAAACCGTAAAATCGAGATTTACCATACGGCTTGTAAACATTTGTGGCTCATGGAAAGGAGCCAAAAAAATGACACTTCAATTTTATTTTCATAATGAACGTTCCAAATGAACAAGCGATTCTAGGCGTTTGAGTGAAACAAACGGAGTGTTTACGGCATATATCAGCTCAAAGAAAGGATTGGATATATTCACAGCTCATGGGAAATAAAAACACCAAATTTTGTCCGATTGAAGAAGTAAAACATCACGAGATCTACTAAAAAATCACCACGTTTTCTGGGCACAGTAGCTTTCCAAACTATTTCTTAGTTCTTCTGTGCCTACCAGAGTCGCAGGCGGGCCGCAAGTTCTTGACAACTGCAAATTCACGGCATCCTTTTGCCTCATTCCCATCTGTCTCTCTACCCGGTAGCGAAGAGACAGGGAAAATCCCCTCAGCTCCGCCTTGGCCTCCAGCCAGTTCACCAGGCCCTGTTTCACTTTACTCCGCATCTGCAGCCTTCCTACTCTTCACCTGTCCATTGGCAACTGGCCTTCCACAAACCTCTTCGGCAGGCTGGAGCCTGGTGAGGTTGCGCAATGCGATGGGTCCTTGCGGCAGCAACTGCGGACACCAGGCCTCTAGCCAAGAGCGCAGAACCTGTCTCAACAACTCCTCATCCAGTGCCTTCTCTTCGTCATTCAGGTCTTCCTGCAAAAACCGTCTTTGATATAGGCTTCTTTCCCAAAGCAACAGACTCGCTGCAAGCAGGTGCAGTAGCGGAGAGGGACTCCGCTGTTAGTGCAGTTCCTTTCTGCAGCTATTGGCTGCAGGCTGGCTATGTTGGCGAGCAAAAGGACTTGGAAACAGAAGTTGAACGCGAAAGATAGAGACGGCTTCTGCGGAGAGGTTGTTGCTGAGTGGCGGTTTGAAGATGTCACCGGAGGCGATGTCCATGAGTGAGGCGTGGAGGTCGAAGTTGGAGAGGTGACGATAGCGATTGGCGGTCAGAGCCTGGTGCAGGTGTGGCTGGGCCTGTTTGAGCCAGGCGGGTAGGTGGAGGGTGAGAAGGGGCAGGGACTCCTCGAGACTGCCCACGCTGGTGCTTTTGATGGGGTCCACGCGGTGCCCGTGATCACCCAGGATGAAGAAGATGCTCTTGTTCAAGGAGCCGTCCTTTTCCAGGCCTTCCAGCAGCTCCACCATTGCTTCGTCTATCTGCAAAGGAGTTTTGGCATTTGAGGAGCAATCGCAATTTGGAATGCTCAATGAAGGCCATTAATTCTAATAATTGAAAAACTGAAACACAGAATTTATGGAAAATTAAAAAAACATTGTAAAGAAAAAAACATTTATTTTTATTAAGAATTTTTTTTAATTAAAAACTTGATAATATTTTTTTAAAATTTCTTGACTTTGGGCCTCTCGAATTGAGGATTCTAAAAAGGGAACGGAGCATTTACGGCCTCTGGAGAGCTGGGTATGTTGTGGGTGAGACTCATGATTTTGTTGTAGCCGAAGTGTCGCTTGGCCGCCATGAGACTCATCCAGTAGCGCTGCATCTCCAGCTGCTCCACTGCCAGCTAGAGGCCGACCACTTAGAGGCACTCAACTCAATCAAGGCAGCAATACGCGATAATTCTCGCAGTGGTAGTCCGTCTTGCAAAGCTGGGCCCGGGCATCCACGCGGTACTTGTAGAAGGGGCGGAGGAAGAAGTCCGCGATGGGCTCCCGCAGTCCACTGGCCACTGGGCTAGGGTAGAAGTAGGTGTCCACGCCCGCGCTGGGGTCCGACAGCCATAGACTCGCCGCGCCTTTCAATTGGAGCGGTTGAGAAGGCGCCAATTGGTGGAGAAGGGGGGCCTGAACCGGGCATTCCTTTCCAAATGAAGGGCTCCTCTTCGATGGCGATGGGCTGGCTGCCCTTGGCCAGCTTGGAGGCCTCCGTTTCGTGCAAACCGCGGTAGAGGCGGCCGGTCATGATAGGGTGCGTGTTCACCAGCGTGTTGTCACCAACCTGCCATATCTGGCCCAAGTTCTCGCTCACCAACTTCTCGTCATTCTTATTCCTAATCATTGCCACTTGAAGGATTATTTTAATTAATTATTTTAATTTAATTCTATGTTGTAGCCTATGTGATGAAAGAGCTGACCTTGTTGTAGCCGGGAAAGGAGTAAAAGCCCATGGACGTGAGCTTCTGCCAGGTGCTGGGCATGGTGCGGCGGGCTTGGTTCAGCGAGATGCTCTCCAGAACCAGCATGTCAATAGACACCTCGTTTTCCCTCATGTTCTAAAAAAATTAATCCATGTTATTTATCATCACTTATGTAAGATGTTGCAAACCGAGTATTTCTGTATAACATCGGGTCGTAGAGCGAAAAAGGCGTCATGGAAAACTGGACGGCTGGAGCTGTTGGCCTCAGTACAGCGGACCGCGAACTGATCTGATGGGGCCTAGAACAGCAGCCGACATCTGGTGAAGCTTGGGTTTAGCATTCTCATCCTAATCCGTACTAGGTCTCAGCAAAGTTAATAAAGGATGCCAACAGAATGAGAACGAATTAGTGTAACAGGTATAGTGGAGTTGTGGAACGGCGTCCAGGCTCCTTCCCAGCGTGGGCTGCCAACACTTGGCAGAAGATAAGAGTTCCTGGCCAGCTTGCGATAGGAGCAGAAGAGCGAAGCTGCCGCTTGCAGTCGCCCATCTTCCAGCTCAATGAGTTAGTGTAACGGGTATAGTGGAGTTGTGGAACGGCGTCCAGGCTCCTTCCCAGCGTGGGCTGCCAACACTTGGCAGAAGATGAGAGTTCCTGGCCAGCTTGCGATAGGAGCAGAAGAGCGAAGCTGCCGCTTGCAGTCGCCCATCTTCCAGCTCAATGAGTTAGTGTAACGGGTATAGTGGAGTTGTGGAACGGCGTCCAGGCTCCTTCCCAGCGTGGGCTGCCAACACTTGGCAGAAGATGAGAGTTCCTGGCCAGCTTGCGATAGGAGCAGAAGAGCGAAGCTGCCGCTTGCAGTCGCCCATCTTCCAGCTCAATGAGTTAGTGTAACGGGTATAGTGGAGTTGTGGAACGGCGTCCAGGCTCCTTCCCAGCGTGGGCTGCCAACACTTGGCAGAAGATGAGAGTTCCTGGCCAGCTTGCGATAGGAGCAGAAGAGCGAAGCTGCCGCTTGCAGTCGCCCATCTTCCAGCTCAACTACTTCATCACTATAATTGCTATTAGTGGTGGTACAAAGGTGAGATATTTTGACCATCTCAAACAGTGCTGTTAGGTAAAATGATTTGAGATTCCAATTCAATTTCCACCTCAAGCCGAAAAATTTTTTTGCAATTTTTTTGCACTTTTTTTCCACTTTTTGTTACCTTTTTTCAACCTGTTTTCCATGTTCCACTTTTTTTGCACCTATTTTCCACCTTTTTTAAACCTTTTTTTCATCTTTTTCCATTTTCATTTTATTTCATTTCCAATTCACCTAAAAATTTCCTCAAAATTCGTTTTTTTACTTAATTTACTTTTTACCTAAAATTCCACTTTTTACCTAACAGCACTGATCTCAAACAGAGTCATCAGATAAGCGATCAGTCAAAAATAGCAGGAGCAGCATAAAAAGAGAGGGACCAGGTGGACGCGCTTGTCGCTGCCTTTGCAGGTAGCCGGGAGTTTGGCGAAGAGTTCGTTTCGGTAAGGCTTCAGGGTGCAGTCATTGGGATCCAGCAGAGGCAGTGGGCATATCTGGCTCTCAAACAGCCCACTCACGTCGTCTGGCCCTCGACTCAGCCACTAAATGTATACTTTTAACACAGAAACAGTTCATGAGGTGAACAGCCTCTCACTTGGTGCAAGAGTTGAGCAGAGTATAGGTGGGAAATGACGTAGAATGGTGTAGCTAGAAGGCTGGCTAAGAGCAGTGTCGTCCACCAGAGTTTTGTCGTGTAGCCAGGTATGGAATGCAGCATTTCCTAAAATGATGAATGCAATGAATTTAGGATCATTGCAAGCACAAGTTAGTAAAGCACTGCAAATATAGCGTGAAATCGATGCAGCTGTGTGCTCACGAAAACCAATACACTATCAAGTATCGCTATACTGAATCATGCGGGAAACATGCAACGAACGATCATCAGGGCTGAGCCTTTACGATAAATAAAACAAGTGTGCAAGTGTGATAAATTTCCTAGACCTATAAATTTCAGCAATCAAAGATCTGATCTTTGTTTGTCCATTAGACGGGTAATATCAGGACTAAAAAAACGTGGCAACAAAAGCAACATGAGACCGCATGTGGGCTTAGGCAATTGATTACCTGTCAGTAGGCTGGATAATATAATGCTTGCTTTGATGCCCTTTTGTGATGAATAGACTCTACTACCCTCAGCCTGTTAGGCGAGCAACTAATCGATAGCGCCTCTGCCTACCCAAATGGATTTGACGGTTCATCACTTGGTTGCCTCTGCAATTAGGAGCTATTATCTGAAGACTGTTAAATAGAGGTACGAAAATTCGCAATTCTATCTCAGCATCCTATCCAGAAACCTTTTGCCTTTTGACATTTGAAAATAGCGTTCTAAAAAAATATCTAGTTTGACGACTTTTTCTCAGCTGTTTTTATTTCAATTCCAATGGTGGAGCATTTCAACTCCAATTTCAATTTTCACTGGACCATTTTTTCCAGTAATGCGATTGTCTGAATAAATAAGTGGGGAATGGAAAGCCAACTCTTTACCGCTAGGCGTTTTTGATAATACTGGTAAACGACTGTGCTTTGAAGGTAGCTCGTGTCTATAATCTTGGCAAATAATTGTTGGAAGGACCTTGCTGTGACTTTTAAGCCGCATTGACGAAATAACTCAAATAGCGAAACGCCCAACTAACATCTGTTGCATAAATGGTCAGCTACCAGTGACATATAAGTTGACTGGAACAGCCAGGAGTTTAAAACATGCATGCATTTGCAATTAAATTAATCCGTGCGCATTTTCAAACTAGTATATAATGGGGCTCAATTCCGGGTGGCCAGTTGAGCCCATGAGGTGAACTGCCACCCCCTAGTATGGTTGTCTATTGGTTTTAGCATATTTTAATACCTTGTGGATTTCATAGTGTTTGCTATTGCTTGGGGAATATTTTACGCGTACATAGGTGTGATTTTATGGCAAAACTTAGCTGTAAATGAGAAGGAGATAGGCATAATTTGAGGAAATTTGAGTAGGCTAGGCTAGGCACAATTTGAGGAGCTAGGAAAATTTCCAAGGAAAAAATAAAATCTTAAGACAGCCTTTTTGAGAGGTGTGAGAATTTTTGGACGGCTGAGCACAAAAATTTTTGACCCCCCATTTTTATGATTGCATCTGAAGATGGGGTTAATTTTATACTATGTCTTAGAATGGGAGCGTTCAAAATGTTTCCTTTGGCTCACAATCGCCAATTGATTGAAGGTAGGTCGGCGCAGAAGGTCAAATTTGTGATTTTCAGACCCGCGACACAAGAATGAATCTAGCAAGCTCAATACTCAATGAAATCCGTAAATTCCAACTGTATGGCAACTCTATAGATCTAAGGTATTTAGTGATACCTTTTAACCGCAGATTTTTCAAACCTTTTTAAATGTTAAAACAGATCCAAAATGAAAATCACGAAATTTCAAATGTTCATTTTTTTTAAAATTGCAGATTTTATGTGCCGTAACTACCTAGGCCAGCCTCGAAACTAGCATTTTCGTGTTTTCTGTGAAATTTTGGTCTAGAAAATGCCTCATGTTCTCCAATAAACTGCTGGCCGATTTATGTGCCAACCTCTAAATATGCCCTATGTTATAACATAGGGCACTTTAGGTAAGACAAAATTTTTGCACTAAAATACTTCCTGCTCCTCAGGAAAACAATATTTCTCAATTTCCTCTCGTGAGCTAACTACCTTACGCAGGTATTAAGCAAGAAAAATTGTTGGGTTTCAGTTTAAATTTATGAAAAATTATCCAAAGCATGAGGGCAGGTCATGAATTAGCCCTATGCTATAACATAGGGCAAAATTGACCAAAAATTGTGGGTCTTGAATTTGGGTGGCGGCTAAAAGTACCCTGGCTAAAAGTACCCTGGCTAAAAGTACCCCGGCTAAAAGTACCCCGGCGAGAAGTACCCATGGCTAAAAGTACCCACGGCTAAAAGTACCCACGGCTAAAAGTACCCACGGCGAAAAGTACCAGGATACAATTTTCAAGGTTGTTTTCAAAATAAGCCAGATGAAGCAAACTATTTTTATTGAATGATTTATCCAAAATGTTCACTACCATTGGTAATGCAAAATTTTCTAATAAACTTCTAATTTATTTAAATTTTATTTTTTTATTTTAAAACATCATTTTGCTTTTTTATTGATTTAAACGATGCAATATGCAAAATTTTTGTAAAATATTGCCTGAAAAAACTAACTTCAAATGGCGTGTAAATATAAAAGTGTTAAAATTGGGAGGAACCATCCTGTAATTTTACTTCACTTCCCTAGATAATTGTTGCCTGCTTTTTAAATAATGAAATTGAAGATAATTTTAATGGAATACTATAGCTAAAAAAATGGGGAAGCAGTATTAAAAAATAGTACCCAAAAAAAGTACCCAAAAAATTAAAAAAAGGAAAATTTGTGATGGGTACTTTTCGCCGGGGTACTTTTAGCCATGGGTACTTTTAGCCATGGGTACTTTTAGCTGTGGGTACTTTTCGCCGTGGGTACTTATAGCCGTGGGTACTTTTAGCCGTGGGTACTTTTCGCCGGGGTACTTATAGCCGTGGGTACTTTTAGCCGAGGGTACTTTTCGCCGGGGTACTTTTAGCTGGGGTACTTTTAGCCAGGGTACTTTTAGCCTAGAATCCTTGAATTTTGATTATAATGGCCTAAATTGATCCTCTAGCCTCAAATACAAACCAAAAATATCATTATTGCGCCCAATTTTAAATAATGACACAATCTCATTATTTTGAGTTTTTTCTTAGCTTGGGACAATTTGTGCCAAAAATCTTGAAATTGTCAAATTTCCAAATACTTGGAATTTGGGCACAAAAATGATATATTTGGGTGTATTTGAGGCTAGAGGATCGATTAAGGCCATTATAATCAAAATTCAAGACCCACAATTTTTGGTCAATTTTGCCATATGTTATAGCATAGGGCTAATTCTTGACCTGCCCTCATGATTTGGATAATTTTTCATAAATTTAAACTGAAACCCAACAATATTTCTTGCTTAATACTTGCGTAAGGCCTAAGGTAGTTAGCTCACAAGAGGAAATTGAGAAATATTGTTTTCCTGAGGAGCAGGAAGTTTTTTAGTGCAAAAATTTTGTCTTACCTAAAGTGCCCTATGTTATAACATAGGGCATATCTAGAGGTTGGCACATAAATCGGAGCAAAGTCATAATAGGCCAGCAGTTTATTGGAGAACATGAGGCATTTTCTAGACCAAAATTTCACAGGTTTGCATTTTGGATCAGATTTAGCATTTAAAAAGGTTTGAAAAATCTGCGGTTAAAAGGTATCACTAAATACCATTTATTTATAGAATTGTCATACATTTGGAATTTAAGGATTTCATTGAGTATTGAGCTTGCTAGTTTCATTCTTGTGTCGCGGGTCTGAAAATCACAAATTTGACCTTCTTCGCCGACCTACCTTCAATCAATTAGCGATTGTGAGCCAACGGAGGCATTTCGAACGCTCCCATTCTAGGACATAGTATAAAATTAACCCCTGTTTCAGATTCAATCATAAAAATGGGTGGTCAAAAATTTTTGTGCCACTGATTCTCAAACCTATCAAAAAGGCTGTCTTAAAGTCTTCAATCAGTCTAGTACTTAAGCAACACCGACCCATTGTTGCTGAATTGGCTATAAGGGGACGGCCACAAATTGGGTGTCAGGTGTCGTTTTCGATATGATATGAGATACATGACACCCATGACCCCATGACACACAGAGTTGGGTGTCATACGTCGTTTTTTTGGACTGGTGTCATATGTCGATTCTACAGCCCGGCACAAATGGTGTCATGTGTCTTTTTTTGGTGTCATGTGTCATTTTATGACACCCAAACTCCGGTCTCATGACACCAGGTTCGGGGGTCATGTGTCGTTTACTCCGCGACTCATGACACCGAATTCAGTCGGGTGCCATGTGACAGGGATTCGATCAATACACCTCCAGGCTCCCACAGTGCTCTGCCACACTGTGATGTCACACTGTCACCCATTGGGTATTTGACATCTAGGTACTGCCTCTTACTTCATCTAATGCAGCTGAATCTGCGCCCTCTCAGGTCTCTAGAAACCCGCCTTTCCTAGTTCTTTATGTCAAGCATATAAAAGCATTGTCTTTCAATTCACAGCTCATTCAGCACCGAGTTACAGGTAGTTTTGTTTGCAGAAACCAATATACGATTTTTGCTTCATAAAAATATAAGCCTCCAAGCAATTAGCGAATAGTTTTGCAGTCTTTGATAGCAGCGCCGTTGGCTCCAGACTTGAGGCAGAGGCAGTTCCATTTGCCCTTCCAGATCCCGCGTTGCCTGGCCATCGCATAATCATCAATCACACCAGCAATTCCCAAACGAAGCAACCCAAAGCGCACGCGTTTGCCGCCCATGCGACAGGCGACCAGCTCAGAGTGACCCGCCCCCGTGCATCTCTGCAATCGATTGCCCTCTATTGTTTAACAACACTGAAACATGACGTCGATTGGCCATTTTAGCGACAGCTGATTGTCAACTCTAGAATGACGGGGGCAAAATGGCAGAATGGCGGGGGCAGAATGGCTTTAAATTTGTCAATTTTGCTGATCGCAAATTGCTCGAGGTTTATAAGTTTCTAATTTTAACTAGAAAATATTAGCAATTTAAAAAGCCTTAGGTATGCCGCTTCAGACTAAAACGAAAAAGAAACTCGAAAGTAGTCCTGTTTGTAGATCTGCTGCTTCCCAACAGGGCCCCAGGCGCAGCCTAGACCACGGCGAGCTGAAACGCCAGTCTGCTTGGACGGCAACCATTGGATAACCAAAGCCCAGCCTTCAACGAAGCAGAAGAATGTGGCGATGAGAAGCAGGATGACTAGACGAGCCATGGCTTTCAGATTTGCTGGGGCCTTCTTACTGCTTTGGAGAAGAGTGGGCTTTTATACGCCTAGCTAGGTCTGGGATTACAAAGCAGGACTCTGGAACCCTCCTGTGAATCTGATGGAGTATTGTCTGAAAGTAATTATTCTTTTGGTTGGATTATTGGATTTTTCGACGTTCATTTTTTGTGCTGCGATGAATCAGAAACTACAATGTAAAGATTACAGTGATTTTTTATGGTAAAGTCACCCGAAGGGGTGATTTGTATAGGCCGATCGATTTGCATCTTTTATGTTTCTAGCAACACATGAGTTTTGTTACTTATTTTATGTTCTATTGAGGAATCACAAAAGTTAAGAAAAATTAAACATAAACAAGAATAAAACAAATTTTCACGACAAAATGAAAAAGCATATTTCTGCGAGAATTTATGAGTAAACAGTCGCAGTAGCAAGACAATGACTTGATCGTTGCGTCAGTTCAGGTTGTAGTCTTCGTCGCCATCATAGGTGTAATAGATTTCTTCTTCTTCTTTTACAGTCGTAGTCGCATCGGTTGTTTCCAGCTTCGAAAGTTCATATTCATAGTAGGCACCTGTAGCCATAGATAATTTTCCTTGCTTTTCAGGTTTCAGCGCTGCCGACATATGCTCACAGCAGTTCTCAACGCTAAATGATTTTGTGAGCATTATAGCAATTGACTAGGACACTCATAGACACTACATTTCCAAAATGCCAGCTGACCTTTCTCCAGTTCGCCGAAAACAATGTTCAGCGCAGCTACATGAAGGAAACTCTTCGCCGTTCATTGGTATGTACAATTCTGGAACCCTCCCATTTGATGTTGTTAGTTAGTTGTTGCAAATGAAATGCTGGTTGTAATGATGATAAGTAGCATAAGTACTGTGTAATGGTTCTTTTCCCCTTGCTTATGGACTTGATTGAATTGGGAAACCGGCAATACGACAGCGCAGAGGCATTGAAGGGTACAGAGCAGCCGGCGCAATGCTCGGATAGGCGAGCTGCTTCGGCGCAGGTTCGAAGCGCGGGAAGTTTGCCAACATTCTCGGCGCAGAGCCAGTCCCAGCTGAGGCCCATGGCCTGGAAGGGTGATGAGGTGAGGTGAGGGAATCCGGCAAGAGGAGAGGAGACGTCTTGATGACGAAGGCGGGGAGGGCGAGCCCGAGCCTTCTCGCAGTCCTGGTGGGCGCAATTGGAGAGGCACTGCTCGTAGCTCTTCAGCCCGCACACGCTTTCCATGGAGGCCTCGTCGAACGCGGCTGTGGAGCTCACTGCCTTGTCCAGGAATGTCCTGCAGGGAGCTGTTGTCGGTTTACAATAGAATTACTCACAGCTAAATTTCGCAACTTAGTTTCCCAGCTTAGTTTACCCACTGATGAAAGGGTGTAGGACAAAAGTGCCCATGGCTAAAAGTGCCCAGGCAAAAGTGCCAAGGCTAAAAGAGCCCACGGCTAAAAGTGCCCATGGCTAAAGTGAAAACACACTATGGGCACTTTTAGCCTGGGCACTTTTTGCCGTGGGCACTTTTATCCATGGGCACTTTTAGCCATGGGCACTTTTAGCCTGGGCACTCTTAGCCAGGGCACTTTTAGCCTGGGCACTTTTAGCCATAGGCACTTTTGTCCGCAACCCCTGATGAAATTACTTATGGCTAATAATCCCAAATTGCCTGGCCCACCCCCATTTTGAAAATGGGAAATTTAGAAAAAGAGAAAGAGCAACAATGGCTGGTTGTTGAAGATGGCATTGGGATGAGTGGAGCGGCATTGATGGAGGCAGTAGCGGAATGAGATGCCGCTGCGAAACGTGTCCGCTTCCAAATGCTCTTCAGATTCCGCAGATGAACAGGCGGCAGAGGTTGCTGGCTCCAGAGACTTCTTCCATGCTGGCTCATTTTCTGAAGAAAAACCTGCATGGCATTCTGTTGAACAATAGCTTGTTACCGCAATTTTCTTCGTCATGTCCGTTCTGACAGTCGGGATGTCCGTTGCAGACAAATATTTGATTGACGCACTTCCTAGGTTCTTCGGAGCAAACAAACTCGTCGTTCATAGCTGCTTCTGAACAGTCTAAAACCAGCATCGATGAAGCAAACTTTTTGGCACTGTATTTTAAAAAAATGAATGTTGAATGATTGATTACCTCGCTCAAATGGAGATCTTTGAGCTGCTCCACATGATACAGCCCCCGGAGGTGTGTCAGTACATTTGCCGATACCAAGCCATGCTACCTCATCCGTTTTATCGCCGCAGTCATTGTCGCCATCGCAAAACCAATCTAATGATATGCATTTTCGCAGCCCGTCTTGCCCCGGATTTGGGCAGCGATAGTATTTCTCTCCGCAATCTGTCATATTCAGTCTTTGCTCCATCAAAGGAAAGAAGGAAGGGGAATATGAACCGGCGTCTCTGCTAAAACCATGCCAGTCTTCAACGAGTGTTTGGTCAACCAAAGCTATTCTGATCGACCTTTCGAGGAAAAGTTTATTTACGAGGTTGCGAGCATCTTCGTCCGCGTATGCGCCTGCTTTCAGTTTCTATTTTTCACGGTATGAAACAATATAGCAATATAGTGAATATAGCAAACCTAGATTGAAGAATAAAAATGCCAGCAACATTTGATAAAAGTGGCACATTTTTTGCCCAAGTCCAAGTTTCAAAAGTGATGAAGCTGCATCAGTTATCATGTCATGAGACATGCTGACAAAATCTTTCTTGTTTGATCAAGCATGTTTATTCTAGTGTGCCTGGGAAAATTTATCGCGTTCTTGTTTTTTTATTTTTTATTTTATACGAATCAGTTCACAATTTGTGTGCAATGCATTACTCCCCATGCGATGTGACAAACCGAATGCGTGGCTTGTAGAAGCCAGGTCGGTTCCTGTCCTTTAGCCTTGCTGGAAAGTTATGCCTCACGTTGGGGTGACAAAGCTCGCTGTTGCTATTATAATAAGCCTAAACGCGCCAGCCGCTGCCCCAACAGACTGCTGCACCGCCGCGCCTGAAAAGCACTATTGCTTTGGAATTGGAAGCATACAAGGAATTAGATTAAGATGGAATTGCGGACGTACATAAAAACTCATATAAAAAGCAAATTTAATAAAATTTACTAATGATTTAATGAACCTTATTTTTAGTTTCAATTCTATTAGCGGCAAAACAAAATTAAACATGTGCTCATTCGCTCAATTGAATTCGTAGTCTGCAGTGCAGCCAGGGCAAAATTGCAAAACATCCACGGACCCCTCCGCCAAAACATGCACAGACCACTCCATACGTACCTTCTCACTTTCCCAACCCCTATTCTGCATAAAGGTCTAACAATTCAGCCATGTCCGACGCCATCCGAGGGCGTGAGTGTCCTGTAAGTCTTAGCCAAACCTAAGCAGTCCCTAGCCAACCTCTCCGCTTCAGGTGTGTTCGGAGAAGCGGGATGAGTTGAAGCAGCTGGTCTGCAAGCACCAGTTCTGCGTGCATTGTCTCAATAGCCTCCTCTACGGTCGTCGATGCATCAGCTGTCCCAACTGCCGCCAGGAGACTCGCCTTCAGGCCCCCCTTTCATTGGCGTCCTCCTCATCTCTCTGCCTCATGGATAATCTGTCTAAGGAGGGCGAGGGCGTGGGGGCACTGCCCGGCCGCTACTACTACGCCATCCACTGCCAGGTGGACGGCTGCGATAGGCTGGACCGAGCGGATCGAATGGAGTAAGCTCAGGGTCTCTGGGGGGAGGGGAACTGAGAGGAGCTTTCGTATAGGTGGTGCGTGGAGTGTGGAGCGTATTTGTGCATGTTCTGCAAGTTCGAGGAAGGGCACCTGGACTGGCAACACTCCACACGCCCATTCCACCAGCTCCACGGTGTCAAAACCACCGTCAATCACATCAAGGTCCACCCTACTCAATAATGCATCAGAGGCTATTTCTGGTCTGATCACACAATTTTTTGGCCAAAATTTTGAGCTCATAAGGTTTAAGTTTAATATTTTATTTTCACTTTAGGCATCAAAAATACCATTGAAACAAGGAATTCTCGGCTGTTGCCAAGAGATGCGCGGCCTCGCTTCAAGATACCATCTAGATGGATCTTCATGCAAAAATTGAGCTGATTTCATTGAAAAACCATGAATTCATGGATGTTCGAATTTTTGAAACATAAAGGTATTAGAATTTTGACTATAAATCAAGAAAATATAAATATTTCAAAAAGATTTCAAGATTTCAAGATTTCAGCACAACAGACGCACATGCCAAAAATCAAGTGATTTCATTGAAAAACCATGTATTGATTTAATAAAAAATTTAGATTTTTGGCCATAAATCGAGAAATATTTAATATTTTGTAAATTTCTTTTGCCAGGTTCATTATATCACCTTGATGGATGTACCTGCCAATAATCACCTCATTTCATTAAAAAATCAGTGATTTATAATTTTTTCTACTTTAAAACATCAAAAAATTAGGTTTGTTGCAAAAAAACTCAAAATTACGCCAAGCCCAAAAGCCAAGGAGATACCATTCAGGCTGACCTTCATGCAAACAATTAGCCAATTTCTTTAAAAAAACTGCGGAGTACGGGCCCCGGAAAGACAAATATATACTTGTAACATTTATCAACATTAAAAAAACCAAAAATTACCTTTCCAGAAAAAAAGTTAGTTGAAATCCGTTAAGAATTCGCACGGCCCCGGCCATGTTAGATAAGGACATATATATATACATACCAAAAGTCAGGCATGTGTATAGACCGCGAAGCGGGCCCTTCGGGCCCGCTTCGCGGTCAAAACTGCCAAACGCTAATGGGGGGCTTTTTGTTAGGTAAAAAGCGGGAAAATTAATTTTAGCGCACAATTCGAATATTTGTGCTAAGTACTTTTTGTTTGTTTGTTTTCTTCCAACGACAAGAGTTGGGGAAAAGCAGCAGAAGCGATCACAGCATGCTGAAACAAGATGAGCAAGGGGAGCGGAAAGAAATAGCGAAAGAGGGAGGCCAGGGCTCAGGGCAGATTCCGCACAGTCTCGGCAAAGGTGGCCGGGGAGCAACCTATTGACCTATATTCGTTTATTGTGAATGTAGTTATTAACTTAGTTTTAGCGTTTTTGTGGGAATATTTATTTGATATTGGTTTTTTTTATACCAATCTAAGGATTGCTCTAGAACAAGAAAAGTTAACGTGAATTCAATTCCTCTCGCTTTCGTTTGACAATGATCAAGCGACCAAAAGTCTTCGGTGAACCCGTTTTGTTTGCAGAAAAAAATGGAGAACGTTGCGACAGAATTCCAAGAGCGGGTGAAGGTCAGGTTGTCAGAAACGGTTAGGCCTGTTTTGCACAGCAACCCATTCTAGGGATAATCTGAAAAATATGATAAGGTGATGACGGAGTGGAAGCAAAAGTTTGGCCTGGAAAAGGGCGAGTTGGCTGAAGCTGAAGCGGCCATCAGCAGCTCCGCTGCTGCCAAACTTAGCAGCGACGTTACTTTTTCATTCATTTCACGCCATAACTACTTCGTGCATTTGAATTTCACTGAAAAAACTGAAAGTACAATACATTTAATCGTAGGATTGAGTTGGTTTAGATTCTCGGAGACCGAAGCAACGCTAGCCTGCCGATCAGCTCTTCCAGCGAATCGCTTCTTCAATGGCACACACTTTCTTCAATATGCCTATATTGTTTGTAAATGACTTATGCCTGTGAAATGTAATAAGCTGATGATTTATATAAACTTTAGAAAGATCCCGCAGTTTTGATTTTTGAAGTATTGGAGGAGGACAAGAAGATTGGCCCTGTGGCAGAAGCACAGGCGTCTTCTGGAAAAGAAAACACTCAAGTTATTTGTGGTCATGCCTGCCAGCTTTCCAATCCCGAAAAATATATGAAGAGGATAACAGGGCGACTGGCGGTGTTCCGGGCGACTCCTGGCGGGCCGGACAGCATAGAAACGTTTTCGCCGGAGTGGGAGTGGGAGGAGTGGCTTAGTCGCGCTTTAGTCTGGCTTTTGCTTGCTGTCTTCTCCCTCGTCGGCTTCCTCATTTCTAAGTACGGCTTCTCAGACTAATTTTCCATTCCCCACTTGTTTTGCCTTGCTGTTTCAAATTTTTTCCATTCCCCACTTGTTTTGCCTTGCAGTTGAATCTGTTAGAATGGCGCTGTTCACTCGAGAAGCACAAAAAATTAATGGCATGAAATGCGGCGGAGCCCATGAAGGGATCGAAGGCGGGCGGCCCAGGGTAAGCGGGGGGAGGAGCAGCGTTGGCCGGGAACTTCTCCATCTTCACCATCGTCGAGGGGCTCGCGGAGCCGTCCCCGGCGGCGCCGCCCACCATGGTGCAGTCTTCCCCGCCGCGGGGCGTTCGCGGGTGAGCTAGACAGTTCTGGGCGCGAGCCGGGGTTCCGGGCGGCAGAGCTCGGCCTGAAGTGGAAGGTCGTCTGGAAAAATTGTTGAATTGAAGGACTGAGGAAACTGGCAATTTGGTGTTTCAAGCTGGAATATAGCCCACTGATCACAATAGCCTTTCAATCTTTCTCGAGTAAAGTAGTAAAAAAATTTAAAATCAAAAGAGAAGGTGATATTCGAGCATCTGGTAGCGAAGCCCAGTAAATGTGCAGCGAATGTAATATTACTTGTGGCTTGTCGGAGGCTAGGTGTTTGTCGATGAGCTTTGGGTCCAGAGCAGAGGCCATGACGGAAGGTCACTGATGCCTGCGTCACTCTCCGCCTTCTCCGCTGCCTTGAGAGCAAAAGATGGTCAAGGATGTATGCAAAACCGGCCAAATGAGCCAGAAATGACCTGAGCAGCTGTGCGAGGAGGTGCGGCAGTTGTGGCGGCTGAGTTTGAGGCAGGGGTGGGGGAGGAGGTGGTGGAGGGAATGTTGGGCACATTGAAAGAGCCGAGACGCGAGACCACGGAAAAGTTGACGGTGGCGGTGGTATTTGCCTGCAATAGCCAGCTAAGCTATTTGGGTTATTTCTTTCCACTTCAGTCCGATCGAAAAAAAAGATTTTAAAAAATGTAGGAATTGAATAAACTTAAACCCGCAATTGGCATTCAACACAAACTAGAAACGCACACAACTCGGCCAGGGGCACTCTCAGCATTCCGGCATCATTCACCACTCCTCTGCGTTTAGTCTGGACAAGATACAGACATGGCCGCTAGCCCTCTTCAAGAGAAGGAGCTGGAAAACCGGGAAACGAAGGAAGCGGAAGAGGCCTCGGCACCGCCCGAATTCCTCAGCCAGTCCGACCTCTACGACATCTCCCTCACCGTAGAAGAGCGCCTTCTCTGGGCTCCCAAGGTTTCCCACTCCATTCTGCTTCCCTCAAGCACAAAGGCTCAATTGAGGCCGTGCTTCTCTGCCACAGTCCAGTGTTCGCGGCCATGTTTGCGGGCGCCTGGCGCGAAGCTCAGAGCGCCAACATCCAACTGCCTGGCAAAAGGTCCGTTTTGCATCTGTGCTGCATCTGACAGAAAGGGCTGAGAGCAATGAAGGTACGTGGATGTGCTGGCCATGCTGAAAGTGTTGGTGCCGCCGTGTCTGGGCGATGTGAGCATGGAGAATGTGGCCAGCCTCCTGGAGCTGGCTGACGAGTACCAGATGCAGGGACTGCGCCGACAGTGCGAGCGGTTCCTTCGCATGCACCTTCAGAGTAGGAAGGGTGAGTGAAAAAGACTGAGATGGAAGAAGAAGGATATATAGGCATGGGAACGGGAAAAGAGGAGCTGATGGATCAGCTGGCACTGCTTGTGCTGGCGAGTCGGCATGAGCTGAAGGAGCTGTTGGTGGAGCTGTTGCCCAAGTGCCTCAACTTCACGCTGGACCAGCTCGCTTCAGTGGAAAGCCTACTCAAGCCCAGTGTCCGAGCCATTCTCTACAAAGTTCTACCACTTTTTTCATTATTTCGCCAAAAAATCGAGAAGAAAACTAGCAAATGCAAATATTTGTAAGAGATAAGAATGGAGCTAGTGCAGGGCATGGTACGCAAGTGGGTGGACGGGAGGCGAAGGGTTGCTTTGCCTGCTTCGGAGGAGACAACGCGTAAGCTGCTCACTCACCAAATTCCCATTCAAGGCAGCATCCCAGGCATGTCAATGACAAATGGCAAATGGCAAAATTCAATGACAAATTTGTTTTTGCTAGGAGATGACAACGTCACATGCGTCCTATGCGATGAGGAAGTAGGGGAGACGAGAGAATACTCGGAATGCCGCAATTGCGGCAGTGTCGTCTGCGATGATTGCTATGACGAAGGTTCATATGAGATTGCGGAAGAATTTCTTTCACACCTGCAATGCTGGCTACCTTGGAGATTTTTTGGGAGATAAGACTGGCCAATTCGATAGAATTCAATGAAACCTTAGTTTGTTCTATGCACTATTGACTTTTTTCCATGTTTCCAAGATTCAGCCTGGTTTCAGCGGGGGAAACGTTTTGCACTACGCGTGACTGGAACCTCCAGTGCCAGGAGTGCAACGGAAAGGCCTACGAGATGTGTCTTTGCTCTTTTGGTGCAGAAGAAATTTGGCAGTGATTTCAAAATATTTTTTTCAGAGCCTACGATATAGTTTGATGTTGCCAGCTAATTCATAATTCATAGGCTTCTTACTTTTGTAAAGTTTTATCTTACAATTTTCTCCTGCAGAACTGGACGTACCAGTATTTCTCAAGCCTGCCCTCTAAGTGCGTCAGTACTTTTTTAATTGCTATGCGGTTTTACGAGTTGGTTTCTACTACGTTCCATTCGTGCCTAGTCGTTTAGGAAACAATTCAAAATGTACGCCTTGGATCGCCATTGATTTAAAACAATGCTTCTTCAAATCTCTGTCATTCACTACAAAACACCTGGCTGACACCTGGAGCCCCCCCCCCCCCCGAAAGGTTTCACCCCCCCCCCCCAAAAGGGTTTCACCCCCCCCCATGAATTTCACCCCCCCCCCCCCCCGAAGAGTTTCGCCCCCCCCCCAAAGGGTACTATATTGAAAAAAATTTTAATAGCTTAAAATACTCTTCTGTACATATCTCGAAATTTAAACTCAAGGAATTTTTTTCTAAACAACTAAATACCTACTTTTTTACTGAGTCTATACCTAGTTAGTCTATACCGAATTTGTCATGCTACTAGTTAGTCTATACCGCAATATAGGGCGTAGCCACCTGACTTTTTTAAAGGCTCGCGAGGGACATAGTTAGTCCTTACCGAGTTGAGCACTTTAAAACATCAATGAACTCGGTATAGACTAACTAGTAGGTACTGCCACAGTCATGACCTCGTCGAGGACGAGCATGCGTCTAAGCTTTTGAGTTGGAATCTTGAAAGGTACTCCTGGTAGGGGACAAGCCCCTACTCCTGGTAGGCATGCGCCCGCCATCCGGTATAGACTAACTATGTTTCAAAAAAAAGTAGGTATTTAATCATCTACATGCAAATTCCGTGAGTTTAAATTTCGAGATATGTACAGAAGAGTATTTTAAGCTATTAAAAATTTTTTCAATATAGTACCCTTTGGGGGGGGTGAAACTCTTCGGGGGGGGTGAAACCTTTGGGGGGGGCTCCAGGTGTCAGCCAAACACCTCATATATAGCAATGCTCAATGCTCACAGCGTTTTACGCCCAAGCAGCTGTCTAGGCAACGTCAGCATATGTTCCAATAACTGCGCATTTCCAGCACACTGGCTTAGGCCCCCAGGCTTATGTCCAGCTAAGCACAAAGCCTCCCCAGCATGGCCTCTGCCCTCCATCCTCTCCTCCTCTTCTCCCTCCTTCCATCCAGCCTCAGTCTAGCCCCTCTATCCGTCTCTTCCCTCCCCCAAATCCTAGCCTCCTCCTGCCTCCTTCTAGCCACCGAGCCCCTAGGTCCCGTCCTGGAGCAGTTCTTCCACTCCTGGGCCCCCTTCCTGCGCCAGATCCAGCTCCCCGCCGCCTCCCTGGAACCCCAGCAGCTGCTCAGCGCCCGCTACCTCCACCTCCGTCTCCAGTCCGGCGCGAAACTGAACCCCCTGGGCGGCCAGATCCTCATGCTGGATCGAAAGCCCCCCGACCGCTCCTGCCTCCTGGCCGACGGTCTGGCGCATTTCGAGCTCCAGGGCGAGCTCTACTCGCCTGCCTATCCCCACGAGGCCAGCCTTCTGGAGCTGATCAATAGCCGCTGCTTCAGCTTCTGGACGCTGGATGCGAAATTGAGCCATGAGGGGGCGCGACGGGAGGAGATTCTGGCCAATTTGTACCGGGTACCGGAAGGCCCCAGTCTTGGCCAGCTGGCGGGAGGCTGCGGCCGGCAGTGGGCCAACCAGAGCGGCGGCTTCTTCAAAGGCGGCGGGGCCTTTGAAGCGGAGCGGAAGCTGGACTTCCGGCAGGTGGCCAGATGCGAGGAGGTGGCGGCGGAGGAGGCGGGCAGCTGGCCCAGTTGGGAGGCCTTCTTTGAGCAGTACCTGGCCCGCTCCAAGCCGCTCATCCTGCGCGGCGCCGGGATGGCTTGGCCGGCGTTCAGGAAGTGGACGCCGGAGTTTCTTCGACAATTTGCTGCCAGCCGCGTTCATGTCAAGCTCACGCCGCTCAAGGGAGAGTTTGAGGTGAGCCTTGCTATTTTAGAACCAGAAAAGGATACATTCATGGCCTGAGAGAGGTGAGAGCTAGGAGTGATAATGGGGCAGTTTTGGTGGAGATGTGAAATGTGTATGTTTAGTGGGCTTATTTGGTAGTTGCAGTTGCGTTGAGGGTATGAAATGGGCTGGGTATATTTTCTGCTATGCATTGCTACAGCTTTCAGAGTAATTATAGTTATAGGAGAGAGCAGTGGTGCTTGGTGTTTGAAGGGCGTGGAGCCGGGAGAGCAGTGGGGCGAGGTGACGGAGGGCATTCCGAAGGAAGTGCGACGTCGTCTGGTAGCCGATGATCTAGTCCTGGTCCGTCCACATGGGGCGGAAATGAGCTTCGGAGAGCTGCTGGACTTGATCGAGGCCCCAGAGCGGCGCAACTTTTCCATCTACCTGGAGTACGCCTCCCTCAAGGACTCTGTTCAAGGTCCCACTTGAGGGATGGAGTGTGAAATGGGCGAAATGCGTGGGTTGCTGCAGAGTTGGAAGAGGACGTGGGTGAGTGGCCATGGGTGGCTGGTAGGCTGAAGCTGGAGCACACGCAGATCTGGCTCAGCGACGGCAAAACTCTGGGCAAGCTCCACTTTGATCAGTATGACAACTTCCTGGCTCAGGTTAACGCTTAGAGGCCCATTGCTATATTTACGGCCTTCAGTCAGCACAAAAGATCAGAAAAAGTTTTAAATTTTCAGTCTTATAATTGATCTGGTTGAATGAAACAATTGCCAATTTTCAATGGTTTTGAAAACATTTAACAGGCAACCCTTACCGCGCCTTTGGATGTTTCAAGTTTTTATAAGATCTAGAGACCATGTATACATGTCAATACCTGAATACAAACGAATGAATACCTGAATACATTTCAGCATCGAGATAGACAGAACTCGAGGAGAAGCTCTGTATTCAGCTGAGCATTAGTCCAGGATTCCAATTAGCCCTGTATTATAAGCCCAGAACCAGCTGACCCAACCAATGTGTTGCAACATCACCAAAGTGAGTAGATTTTCGTAGTAACGTTTCTGACCCTTAGTAAGTTACATTTCAAAGAAATATTAGGCAATTGAGTAGGTTTCAATGCATCAGAAATCGCAAAATTAAATCCCGGGTCACATTTGGATCTATAGCTTTTTACCTGGCCATTTTTTAGAGAAACGAACTTCACAGCTGTATGATTCTATTCCTTCGGATTTTTTTAGGCCCAAGAACGTCCATGTATGTACTTTCTACGACTCACAGCAGCTGTTAACAAAAAGTCATTTTTGGTCCCTGTGTTATAACTTTTGCTAATTAGAATCATGGCCCCCGTCCCCATGTTATAAAGCGTTCCCTCCATTTATAATAATAATGACAAATACACCTCCATGATTTCAGAATACAAACGTTTTTGTGATTAGGGGCCAGAATACACGTTTTTGTCAGAGCGGCTGCTGGCAATTCACTAATATCCGTTCCCCATGTATACACCGTTTGCAGGTGAGCGGACAAAAGCAGTTGCTGCTGTTTGAGCCCTGGGAGAACGAGATACTTGGCGAAGGCCACCTGGCCGAAGTTCAGCTGCGCTATGCCCAGGGACGCTTCCATCGCGACCGCCTCCTCAACTCCACCGCCATCACCATGTCTCCCCTGGACATCACTCGACCCAACTTTCACGTTTTCCCCTTCACCTGCTTCATTTCTTCTCATCTGGGTGTCTATTCTTTTCATCAGGATGTCTATTAAGCAGGGCGAGAGGGCAAAAGGCTGAACTAATACTAGGCGCTCGAAAGTTGCAAGGTTTGGTAGGGCCGATGAAAATAGAAATATGTGTAATTTAGTTTGTGGTGGCATTTAGAGGAGGTAATGATTTTGTAGCGATGGCCGAGGGCATCAGAACTGCGTCCTCTGAACTGCAGCCTAGAGGAGGGTGATGTGCTGTACCTGCCTGCCTTTTGGTGGCACGAGGTCCAGTCCTTTCCCAGTCCTCAGCTGCGTCGGAACCTGGCTGTCAATCACTGGTTCTCTTTTACATCCTCCTTTACCTCACTATTGAAGCGTTCCTTGCAGGTACAAGCCCTTCCTAACCAAAGAGTTCCCCTGCGCTGAGTGCCAAATGGATGTGAACCCGCTTTATCGCGCATTCCTCGGTCTCTAGTCTGTCCTAGGCTTGTTCAAAGGTATTGATCATAGTTTGGTTGTGCAATGACTACTTTGAGCTCAGCGATTGTCATTTGGTTTGGATAATTCGGGGCGGTTTCGCGAATGTTTTATTCTGATGGTAGTGATCTCTTACAGTCGATTCCACTGCTTTACAAAACACTGCCTTGATTATTTCATTGCTGGGTAATTAGGGTTGAGCTTGGGCAGATGAAGAAAGTGTTGGGTCTCCTGGAATCAGTGGGCCTTCTGACGCTTGGTCTGCTGATAGTCTCCACCAGGTGTGTTCCAGGTTCCCTCCCAATCGCTGCCGCCCTCCCAAGTGCTCTCGTCATAACCTACAATCAACTAATTGCTTATCGACAAGTTTGCAAAACACAAAAATCCGCCCGAAGCCATAATCTTTCAAAAAATTATCGGGACTCGTAATAGGCTGCAGTCTATTGATGAGGCTTAGATCAGATCAGGATTAAAAAACTTGCCAAATAAGTGGGTGGGGAAAATTTGGCTAAAAATCGTTTCTGTTAAAAAGGGAGTTTGAAAAGAGACGAACGGTCAACGCCGGGCGTAGAAGGCTGGTAGTTGTTGACGGCGTCTGGGTAGGGCTCAATGACGGCCTGGTCAGTGTTCTGTCGATACTCGTCCTCAGGGCCGGGCCCGGGAGTCCAGGTGTCCCAGGTACGCTGCTGCTGCTCATAGGTGGGCTGGGCGGGGCTCAAGTTGCTCACCCCCACCGACGCTTTGTCGTCGTACGAGTCCTGCACACACCTCTCTGTCTCTCGTCTTTCAATCCAACAATAGCCCCCCTCTTCGGTCCCAGGAAAATCGATTGATTTGCAAGACTCTCATAAATGAAGCATCTTCTTCCCTCTCTGCTCCCATGCAACCTTAGCCCTTGCCCAGGAAGCCTTTTGGGCGGAGACAGGAAGGAGGTAAAAGGCAGTACGAGGTTGCTGGCGTAGCTCTGATAGTTGAAGCCGGAGACGCCGACGCTCTGGCGGTTGGGGCAGGGACAGTACTGGGCATCCTCTCCGGGGGCGCCCGGCCCGCCCGGTCTCCCGGGACCGCCCGAAATGCCCGGACCACCCGGCGGACCTGGCCTCCCCTGCGGACCCTGCCCACCTGCAACACTCTTACACTGCCCAGCTGCATGGGCAAACTGCCGCCCTACGGCCTGTTTCAGAGTCTCAGGCAGGAGCTGAAGAAATATAATGATTTCAATCTGAGACCTTAGCAGTCAGACCATTTCCCTATGACATCGCGTATAGGAGCATAAAGGCAGAATGGAGGAACCGTTGAGTCCGCGATTCCCGGGTCGGCCGGGGAGTCCGTTCTGGCCACGGTCGCCTCTGCCGCCCGCTCGCCCCGGGTTGCCTACCAGTCCACCGCTTCCTTCTCACTGAGCTCAGGGCAGGTGAATTGCTGGGGACCAGGGGTTCCCTTGCCGCCGCGCAGACCGGGTCTCCCAGCATTGCCGGGCGGACCGCGAGGCTCGTCTCTTCCTGTCCAGTTGACAGGCTCTGGCTTCAATTTCGGAGGAAGGCTGAATGAGCTGACCTTTCTCTCCGATGGGCCCGGTCTTGCCGCGCTCCCCGTTCCGTCCTGGCTGGCCCGGCCGACCGCGCTCCCCGCCGCGCCCCGGCTCGCCCTAGCAATGTTTCAGTCTCTTCAGTTAGCCCAGTGCCAGATCAATCATTCCTCAATTGACTTGTCTTGAGACCATAGAATGGAATGGAATGAATTGGCGCAAAAAGCAGCTTTCCAAGTCCGAAAGGGGCTGGAAAAAAGAAAGAGGCCAACATTTGGGCCCGGTGCTCCAGGACGGCCGAGGGGTCCTCGCGGCCCGGGTGGACAGACTCGACAGCGTCCCGGCGGCGGCAGACTCACTGGTGGCGCTATGCCTGGTCGCCCTGGCTCCCCTGCGCTGCCCGGCCTTCAATCCGCCTCTCAGTTAATGAGGGACTGAGAAGTGGGGAGCTGTTTAGGACCTCCCGGGCTCCCCGTCCAGGCCGTTCTCGCCCGGCTTCCCCATCGGACCTGCCGGGCACTGGTTGAACACCTCACAGGCTGCAACAAATACCCTGAACTTTCCATGGAAAATCCATCATTCTGCTTGTCGCTGATGCCAATCATCATGAGCCACGTGTTGAAAAATTGTAACTGCGCGTAGAGTAGCAAAATCAGCCCCAGTCGAACTAATCCGCATAAAATGGCGAAACATCAGCAGACTCAGTTCCTTAGGCTGGACGGGCCGAGAGGTTGAAAAGGGCTACTCACAGCACTGGCCCTGCTGGACGAAGCGATCGCTGTTGCCGTTGTAGCCGCGCTGGTTGTAGCGACTGTCAAATGCCTCCGTGTTCACTCGAAAGGACAGGTGCTGAAAGAAGGGGCAGACTCATAGTCGGGCTGAGTGGCCCAGTTGGCCCAGATGCCTTGGGGCTGCTGGCGAGGCGGCTGCCAGGAGCCGCCGCCGGCCGCGTACTCTCGCCTCGGCTGCTGCCAGCCCTGTCCCTCGTACTGGGCCGCAGCCCGCCGACTCCGGGCCTGGCCCCGCCGCTGGGCCACCAGCTCTGCCCAGGCCTCCCCGGACAGCAGTCTGGCGGGGGCAAGATTATTGTTTTTGCATTTTATGAGTGGCAGAAATTGGTTTATTTATGCTAGAAGGAAGTAATGGGCAAGTAAGCCAGGTTACTCGACTGAAGACTGGGCATTTTATATCAACGCTGTTTGTTTAAAAGCACGAATAAAGTGCACACACGCAAAGCGAATCCAATTAGAGGCTTCCGCAAAGCATCCAGAGCAAACATATTGCTGAAACATCGTCAGCTTGAGTGAAAGAGCTCCCAGTTTTTCCAGGACTATGCTCTGGACATGGAAAGGCTGCAGGTGAATTGCCAACCGGAACTCGTCGGCGTCCAGCTGCAGCTGGCTCTGAATGTCCGCAATGCGGGCGTAGAGCAGGACCAAGAAGGCCGCGCAGGCCGCCAGACTGCCCAGACTCAGCGCAATGGCCGTCCGCGCCGCTCCCTCGCCCTTCATCTTCTCCCTTCCTTCTCTTGACTCTCTGCCGGCCAAGCCTCTCTTCCACTCTTATATGGCGCACGGGGACAAAGGGCTGATTGCACAACGGCCGTAGGGAATGGGCCCGAGATGGCAGGGGGGGAGGGCAGGACAGGTCTGGGGGGCATTTGTTTGCCGGCGGTGGCGGGGTGGCTCTTTCCTGTGCTGCACTTAGGCCGCGGCCACTTACGTCTCCTCCTCCTGCCCCCTCCGGATGGGAACCGGCTTCTGTGAGTGGAGGAGAAGGCAAGAAGAGGAGGGCCTGGGGGGAATGATGTGCTCTTGTTAGCGTGCTCGCTCAGGCTCGCCCTCTCCTCCTATTCAGGAGGCCCTGCTCCTCAATACCTGGCAATATGATGGAGGTTTTTTCCTATATGGCTCGATGGTGGTTCTCATATAGTTTTAAAATTTCAAAATTGATTTTAGTCACCCATTTTGGTGTTGCCATAGCAGTCTTTGCCAGGACATCGTATAATGGCAAAATATGTAAGGAGTTGGGCACTCTTCCTCTTGGTTAATAGGTTTACAGGGCCAGTACCAAAAATTCCGTAATTGGCTATTTTGCTCATTTTGATGTGCTTTTGATTGAAGTACGAAAATCTCAATGAATAGACAATATAGACAAAATGGAAGGGTAATCGGATAAAAAATTAAATAAATATGCAGATATCAAAGCTGATTTCATTTGGCTGTATTTTGCTTTGATCACTTTATCAAGGCAGCCAAGAACAGCCTGGCCGCTATTCATATGATCACCGAGAATCCACTGATAATATCGGTGGATAATTTATTTCCGTTCAAATGAAATCACTGACAAATCAGCGTATTTATGAACTGAAATTACTTCATGCTTAATCGATAATAACAGCTTGACATTATCAAAATTAATGAATTAAATGAATGGAAATGCATTATTTCAACTCTTCAACGCTAAACTTTGTGTGCCATTTAGGAACATGGGCTAAAACATAGCATGCGTACATGGAAAGGGAGGGAAAAGACTGCGCATTTCTCCAAGGTGGTTTAACTAACGATATAATGCAGTAGGCTAGCAAGAAAGACAAAAGAAGTGTAAAAGGGCAGTGTGCTGGTATCTATGGAGGACGTGTTTGCGGACAGTGATGAATACGGATCTGAGGAAGAATCAGAGACCCCGCTAGCCAGGTCTGCAGAGAATACCAAGGCCCGGCAAAGCAAGAACTACGCCACGGTTTAAGGTTTAAAATAGATTTATTGTGAGAAATTGAAGCTTAAAATGGTTCAGGAGTTCGGTTCGACTTGAAAAAGCTAGGATACTTCAGCTGAATTGGAGCCAAGAAAGAGTGAAAAATAACCTTTGGTCACCTTTCATGGTCCAGTCCCGACAGCCCCTCATTTATTAGGCAATTGTCGGTGATATAGAAATAAAACTAGTAAATATTAAGAAACAAAAAATTATCACGAAAGAAAAATATTAAGAAACCGTATTTACTTATCTAAAGCGTCTACTTACCTTAAATCATGTTTAAAAGTCACCAGAATCAATAAAACATGCCTACATGGCCTGGCCGATAACTGCCCGACAGCCCTATCCCTGTCGGGCAAATGTCGGTGATATTGGGTATTAAATGAATTGAACCTGATTTATCAGTGATAAAAGTTGTCAAAGTCTTAATCGACATGTCACCGACATGTTGAGCATAAATGAATTGAAATTTGGCAATATCACTGACATTTGCCCATTTTATGAATACCCCCCAAATCGTCGGTGATATTGCCCGACTCATATGAATGGCACCATTAAATGAATAGCGGCCTGGACAGCGTTTCGCTAGTCAATCACGTCCCATTTGCGGATGGGAGACTCCTTCAGTTCTTGGATGTTTTGGCCAGGACCTTATCAGTCATTTATCTAAAGCCATATGTATAATGGCTCTTAACCTAGGCCAATTGTCTTGGAAGGGGGTAATTTTGAAATTTTATGCGAAGGTCCTGTCCCGTTTTACTCACCATGTGGTATTCCGAGCAATCGCGACTGTGCTCCTTTTGAACGATCACTTTACACGAGACAAACAGACATGCGCAATAACCAAAAAACGATAGCTGAACCAGTTGATTAACGCAATTTTTAAAATACATGCAAGCTAAGCGTTTTGTCCACAGTTTGACGTTTTTCTTCAAAATAAAATTTCGTGGGAAAGGTAATAATGAAAAAAAATCAGCAACTGGAACGTTTTTACTGAAACCAATTCGACAAAAATGTAACTGGAAAAATGCTTAATGGTCAGAGAATATGGCAAATGTTTATTGCAACTATTGCTGTTATCAAACAAGTTTTGTCCTAAGCCGAAACGGCTGAGTCAGAGACGCACAACATTCACAATCGATCTCCATTTACACCGATTTCCATTGATGGCTCTGAGCCAAACTAGACGCTAATGTCCTAAGAGCGCTGCTGGGTGGTAAATGTGACGGAGGCGGATGCGCCCACTTTACCCTTCTGGAAGAGGCCAAGGAGAGCCTTCTGGTAGACGCCGAAGAAGACGAAGACCACGGCGGCGTTGTAGAGCGGGGTGAGGTGGAAGAGCTCCGCCGAGGCACGGAACCACCAGTACCAGCCCTTTGAAGAAGGGCCAGCCTTGGAGCAAAGATTGGGATTGGAAGTTCTCCTACCCCGCTGCGGATGGGGAGACCGGCGAGGAATGCGAGGAGAAAGAAGAGGAGTGGGAGGGCGAGGATGAAGGGGCCCAGAGCCTGCCCCTCCACCGTTCGCAACAGCTCCGCCGTCTCCTTTCGAAGAGGCTCGTTCTGGCCTGCCCCCGGAGCCATCTGGCTATCGTACTGCAAGCTAGCTCTGGTCTTATGATGACTGATAGGGCCAGTGGGAGGTTTTAGGGAAGGAGAGTTCTTATTAACTCTCCTTAACCCTCCCCCCCCCCTTCTGACTCACAAATGCTGAGATGAGACCTTGAAGGCCTCCCGGTTTTGGAGGACGCGGCGGATGGCGCGATTGTAGACGGCCAGGAGAGCGTAGTGAAGCAGGAGACCCAGGGCCAGGGCCATATAGAGGCCTCGATTCACCAACCCCGTCTCCACTGCGCACTGGCCTCCAGCATTGGCTATCCCTGCAGTCTGGCCTTGTCCAGGCTACCACAACCGCTGGAAAGGGGGATAGGGGACCTGAGAAGGGCAGGAAGTAGTAGGGCAGTGCCAGGAGAGCGCAGAGGAGGAAGGGCAAGCTGGCTATGGCCAGCTTTCGCCAATTAGCCTCAAAGACCCAGGCCAGCTCCCAGCGGCAAAGCATCACGTAGCGGTGCAGCAGCAAAGGATGCAGCCTGTCAATTGGGAGGGAGGCCAGTGGGAGACCCAAAGAATCTAGAGGCAGAGAAACGAGAAGGTGATGAGAGCCACGCCCACGATGCCGCCGCCGGCATTGAGACGGTAGAAGAAGCTGAGGAGAAGCCAGGCTGCGCCCGGGCGAACGAAATGGGCCAGTATGTAGCTCAGCTCTGAGGATGGGGTTATTTTCTGCTGAAAGTGGGAGGAGGAGGAGAGAACGGCGGATGATGAGGACGAGTAGGTTGGCGAGGGCCACTGCAATCTGAAAGATGGCAAAGGGACGGTCGCGCAACTCTGGAGTGGCGGTTAGGCCGATGATAGCGCCATTGAGGCCGTAGCCGAGTATCAGTTTTCCCGCCTGACAGTAGGTTTATTGGGTCTGGGCTTTGGGCTAATTTGTGGGAGCTCACTTGGTAGGCTTGCATGGCAGGGCTGTAGAGAGAAGCAGTGCAGTTGCTGGCTGGGACGGAGTTGTTCATGCTATCCGCTTCGTGACAGGTTGCAATGAGGTGGAATGAAAAACCTTTCCCTCTGTTCTTAACTTTAGCTACTGCGATTTTAGGTCGCTGCCCAGCTTTCGAAATTAGGGTCATTTTAGCTGCGGCCCTGTTTCTTTTGTTTCGCAAATTTATGGCCATTCGTTTAAACATTAGGTATTTCAGTGAGCCAGCTTTACTCAGAAATAGTGAAGAAAATGATAGTGCTAATGCTGCGAGCAAGTTTTGCCTTGAGCGTAAATTTAGCTATACTTAAATAAAATCGGTATGAGCTAATTTTTTACAGCTCCACTAAAATACTATACATCGCATTCATAAATCTGAAAGGGTCTTAAAGTAAATATTTGAGAAATTTTGAGTAAACATCTAAAAATGGCAAATTTTAAGCATTTCAGTTTTGACCATTATTAGGTGTAAGTAAACCATTATAATGGCCATTCAAAGTGTGCCTTAATGGGTGAATGGCACATAAAGATGTTAACTAAATCTTCAGCAACAGATCAGTTTTTTAAATTTTTTTTTATCATTGTCTTTTTGAAGAAGATTGAGCCAAAATCAAAATGTTGAGTCATTTTTGGATCTTTTTTCAAAAACGGCCATATCTCTAATACATAGCCTATCAATTGGACAAACTTTCAAAAATCGGACTAAAAGTTTTTTGTTGACTTTCTTGACCCTTAAAGAAAGTACCGGCTCACTCCAACATGATAGCATAGAATGTTTCACTCGTGAATAGTTGAGCTCAATTAGTGGTAGGTAAGTAGGATTGGCTCTACGTCACTTGACAACATTTGCAACGTCACATGACAACGATTGGGCAGGGGGGGGGGGATGCCCAATCGTTGTCATAAAAAACGTTGTATGACAACAAAGCAAAATGTTGTCGTTCGTCGTTTTTGCCACTTGACATGTTGTCATGATGCCCTCAGAATTTGGTTGTCACACGTCGCAAAAACGACGTATGACAACCAAAACGGGAATTCCGCTTGCTGTCATGTGACGTTATTGCAGGCGGCGTATGACAGCGGGAAAATTACCACACGACAACCGCCCTTGGCTCTGTTGTCACGGTGTTGTCATGTGGGGTTTCTGCCGCCGTCACATGACAACAGCCGGATTTGGCTTCTTGGTGATTCTTTGATGAAAATTATGGAATTTTGTGCTGCTCAAACAGCATAGGGGGGAGGGGCAGGAGGGGCAGGAGGGGGATAGGTGTGGCGGTATTAGAGGGGATGATTGATGGGCGTGAAAGTTAAAGGGGGAGGCAGTGAAGGAGGCATGTTATGGCCTTGGATAGGGGCCCCGCATTGTGGCACCTTGTTGGGCCATATGCCTTCCATCTCCTACATCAGTGTCATTTTCTGCCTGGGCCAGCACAACAGTACAGCTCCATCAGCCCTCAAGAGCCTCTTCTTCTCCTCATACATCACTCCGCGGCCACTAAGGTTCGTCAAATTTTCATTTACTTGTTCTTGGCTAGTTTCAGTTAGGCTGAGGTTAGGCTTAGGATTGAAATAGTCTTAATTTCTAA
The DNA here is from genome assembly GCA_030248095.1 of Ptycholaimellus sp. GST1_10. Taxonomy (NCBI): domain Eukaryota; kingdom Metazoa; phylum Nematoda; class Chromadorea; order Chromadorida; family Chromadoridae; genus Ptycholaimellus; species Ptycholaimellus sp. GST1_10. The sequence continues at coordinate 84,758 of JASANA010010334.1, forward strand.
TGTTGTTGTCAATTGACGTTTTGCCCTGTGGTTGGGTGACACTTGACAACAGAAATTCCAAATTCCATTTTATAGAAAAAACGAGATAGAAAAAAAGAGATTTAAAAAACGAGATTGAAAAAACGAGATAAAAAAGAGATAGAAAAAACGAGATAGAAAAAACGAGATAAAAATGAGATAGAAAATAGTTTTAAAAAAATTAAAAAAGATAGAAAAAACGAAATAGAAAAAAATATAGAAAAAAAATAGATAGAAAAAAAAGAGATAGAAAAAAAGAGATAGAAAAAACGAGATTAAAAAAAGAGACAGAAAAAACGAGATAGAAAAAGAGATAGAAATAAAAAGATAGAAAAAAAGAGAGAAGATAAAAAAAGCAATCTTGTTGTCATGTGGTCTTGTAAAATGGCCACGACGTATGACAACAGCAAAAGTACTACACGACAACACGAATCCATGACAGCAGAAAAATGGTTGTCATGCGACTTTCAAATGACAACAGGATCTTTTGGTTGTCATACATCGTTTTTGCCTCCTGACACAAAATGTTGTCATGTGGTTATTTTTTGTTGTCATTCTGCTCAAACACCACCTTCCGGCTTGCAGATGATGTAGCGGTGTTTGTGACCCTATCAATAAAAACACGCCATTATCCCGAACAGAACAGCTGGCTAAGCTAACAGTGAAGTAGCTCCAGTAGCGACGCATGCTGTTCGCAGGGCCAGGGCACTGGGGGTCCGCCTTGGGATTGAACTTGGCATCGATGTCGTTGTACCTGCGGGAAGACCAGTGCACTCTGGCAAGGCAAAAAGGAAGCAGAAATCACAGCACCCTGGCACAATCCAACTGGTCCAGCCGCCGTCAGACCACTGGATCTGGTAGGCCGCAATCTTGCCACCATAGAGGCGAAGGTCGGCGTTTGGGTCCAGATTGCGAAGCCAGTAGCAGTTGCGGGTGGCTGGGGCTGTCACCTCTTTGCACACTGTTGGCGAGTAGTCCAGCGTGTAGGAGACCTTGTTGCTGCCCTGCACCACTGCTGCCAGCATTACCAGCAACAGTCCCAGCTTTCTACTATGTACCTGGCAAAAGACCTGAAATTGATGAGTAAAGTTGCAATTGGAAAGAATTATTTTGGAAAATAAAGGAAGAGGATCAGTAACGAGTTGGAAATCTCACAAATTCCATGGCATGGCATGGCATTTTAGTTTTGTGCAAAAAATGAGAAAACCTAGAAAGGACTTCCCACGCGTCGAAGGGTTTCCAATAAAATACACCTGTTAAAATAATTTATTGTTAGTTCTGAACTTGGTTTCTCAGTTTAAAGTAAGGTATTTCTATTTCTATTTATTTATTCATCCAACAAGTTGGGGTAAGTCAGTAGGGGTATCACAGCCTACTGAAGTAAACGAAGAACATGAGAACAAGTGGTCAAAAGGGTGGAGGCGTCCAAAGGTTCCGCACGGCCGCTTCAAAGGCTGCCAGGGGGCCGAGGACTGTCCGCTCCGACAGCCTGTTCCACTCGCCAGCCACCCGGTGTGGCCAGCCCTGTGAGACAAGCCTTGGAGCTCTAACGTCAATGAAAAGTCAGAAATTATGCATTAGAGGCCGGGCGTTGATTTTGCGTTGGACTAGTCCAGGACAATGCTGCTTCAAATGAAAAACATTATACAAAAGGGTCAAGTCAGCCAGATTGCGTCTTTCCTCTAGGGTTTAGAGACCTAGCACAGCACATCTATAGGGGTAGCCTCTTTGCAGATTAGGAATGTGGCAGCGGCGGAAGATGTATCTGGTAAAACTTTGCTGAATCTGCTCCAGACGCTTGCAATCAGCTCTAGAAAGTGAGTTCCATGCTGGAGAAGCATACTCCAAAATTGGGCGAACATAGGCACAAAAAGCCTTGGAGAGGTTTTAAGGGGAGGCTGCAGTAAAGCACTTTTTCAGCTGAAAGCACAGTGAATTTGCTCGAGTACAGATAGAGGTTACATATGCAGAGAATGTTAGTGAAGAGGATATGAGCACACCTAAGTCGCGAAAAGCCTTATTCTCAGCAATGGGTAGAGGGTGTAGGAGGAGTTGAGTCCAGGGCCAAGAGGGAGGACAGCACATTTCATTGGAGAGATTGCTAATTGCCATGCTGAAGCCCAGTTTTCCAATGCGAGGAGGGCAGACTGTAGGCGGAGGGGGCAAGATGAGGAGAGTTTAACATCATCCGCAAAAAGCCAGCAATTTACACCTTCAGCATTAACAATCTCAACAAGTGAATTTATGTACATTATGAACAGCAATGGACTACAGGTGCCTCCTTGAATAATAGAAGAGGAAATGCTCCTAGGCTCAGAATTTGCACCTTCAAGGCTGGCCCTTTGAGTTCAGTTTCCTAGAAATGCCTTAATCCAATGCAGGGCAGGACCAGTAATTCCAAAGGAGGCGGAGCAGTGAATAAGCTTTTCATGTGACACTTTATCGAAGGCCTTGGCGAAATTGATATAGCATACAGCCACTCCTTTCACTGAGGCGATGTTGGCTTTCCACTCATTCAGACAGTGAAGGATTTGACAGGTGGTTGAGCGATTTTTGCGGAATCCAAATTGCCTCCAGGAAAGTAGATGGTTGTTTTCAAGGTATGAGGACAGTTGCATAGCAAAAGCCTTCTCAACAATCATGCTCATAGCTGAAGTGAGGGAAATAGGCCGATAGTTGGATGCATCTGAGGGGCAGCCTTTCTTTTTGAAAACAGGAATTACTGTGCTGCATTTCCATTGGTCAGGGAACTCGCCTAAAGCAAAGCTCAATTCGAAAAGTTTGTTGAAAAGTTTTCACGATTGTGTTAGATTGTGTTGTCAAAATCTTTTTGAAGGTCCATACTTACCATTTAGCCTTGTATCTTCTTCTCTTCAATTTTCAAATTTTATAATGCAGATTTTTTCAATTTGGTATTTAAAATTTTGAATTGAAAATTTGGTATTGAAAATTTGGCAATTCAATAAAAAACGTTGGTTAAACATTTTTTCCGGCTCCAATGAAGCATTCGCGTCCCTAACAAAAACTGGGTCTTAAAACGATAGAGTTGAATGAATTTACTACTAAGGCTTTGTTCGGCTGCTTCTAGAGTCTCATGACTGCTTCGATCGCTCCACTCGCTCTAACGGAAAGCTCTGCTGACTGAACATCGTTTATGTTGGCGAGCAAAATAGGTGTATTACGGCTATTCTTTTCTGGCTGACACATTAGATTCTTTTCAGGCTGGCTTATTGTAACCGCTGATAGCGAATGAATAACTTGGCTTATGGGCGATATACGCAATCCATCACCTATTGGAGTTTAGGAAGGCGTTCACAATCCTTCTCCATTTTTGCGCGGCCAAGGCCAATATAAGCAGTTACCCCATTTTTGCATCAGTCCAATAAAATCAGTCGATTTTTGGCCGCGCATCACTTGGCCACAGCCGAGAATGCCTTCAGTACACCATTCCAATCTCCTGCAGCTGCTTGCCTACATATCAGTGTTTGAAACTAACAACTTGCTAATTACCTTTGGCTACGTCCGTCTCAAAAGCCATAAACTGAAATGTCGTTATGGGTCCGGAAATAGATTGATTCCTAAAATGGCCTTAGGGTTTCATTATTATGGTATATATATATATGCGGACAGACGGACGCAAAAATGGGGTAACTGCTTAAACTGGCCTTGGCCGCCCGCACGCTTCGGGAAGGGCGTCAGAGCTCCTCCGGCCTCCGGGCACGGGTGCTACGGCCCCTACGCTTTGCCTAGCATGCTTCGCATGCCAGGCTACGCTCCGGGGCCTCCGCACTTATGCCCTACGACCTCCGGAGCTCTGACTGCCCTGCAAAAACTTATCATCTTTCACTGCCAGATAGAAAATATCAAAACCAAGCAGTTGCTCCTCTAAAGGTTCCAAGGATTTTATTTACTCCTCATTCTGGCTCAACTAAATTATCCTAAATTATTCCGCCTCGTGAGGTAAATTACCTCCTTCCCCTGAGACCTTTTTGTCTTCTATTTCTTTTGGTAAACCGAAACCTAAGCTTATAATTCAGCCTAAGCCTAAGCATAAGCGCAAAACTATCTTTATGTGTTTAGGCGATTGCTTTGAGGGGTGGGTGGCCAATTCCCATAAACCTCAGGAGCGGGGTAATTGAGGTTGGCCCATTAATTTTGCTGATTAACTTCCGGCCTTTTCAGCTTTGCCGCAACGCCCTTGGGTATCTATATATATGCATGGCCTGCTTGGAACCGGTGGAGCTAGAGCGAAGACTGGGCCGACTGGCCCTGGCCCAGCCACAACTTCTACCTTTTCTACTGCTTCAGGTTCCGCATGGCTTCCTGTCCAGGAGATGAGGAACTGTTCAATCACCAGGCCAAGGCTTGGTGGAGCTATGCAGCTGGCGACAGCACCTCTCGCTTCTTTCCCCTCTCCGCGGCCTGCAAGCCTGCTTTCTGCGACGGCTGCAGGTTGGGCTTGCCTTGCTTTGGCAGCTGCCGTGATTGGAGGTCAGTTATCAGGTGCACTTCTTTCGACTGCTGCAGGGGAGCAAGCGCAGCTGTAATTGCTGGCTGAATATCGAAGCACTGGACGTGGCCTTTGAAGCTCTCCAGATTCATCCGGCCACCACCAGGCCTTCCGATATGCACGCTTGGGCAGATGAAGCCTTGAACAAGTTAGATCAGTTTTTCAGTTTTCGACAGCAGTGTTTTCAATTTGATCAGCCATTGCAGAGTTCTGACCCAGGAGGATCTGGATGGAAGTCACATCCACTCCTGCTCCGAATGCCGGGAAATGCTCGGGGATTCGGCCCAGGTGGCTTCCCCACCATCCTCCTACCAACATTCGATCTAATTGAGGCATGCGGTCTGTGCGTCAAGCAAGGACTGTTGACGACTGCCTTCTACTGCGGCTATGAGTGTGCCAGCCGAGACTGGCCAGCGCACCGCCTCCTCCACAGATTCATGGCTGTCAGTCGACTACCGATTCTCTCCCTTCGCTTTCCCATCCAAGATTGCCTCACGGATGCCTCTAAGGCACTAACCCTACCTGAGTTTCCGGTGGATTGAAAGCCAGAGATGCGTCCATGCATTGAAATATTGCGGGCTATGCAAATACGGATAATCAATGGAATCATTTCGCCTGCTACCAAAGATTGTCGTTCTATATCCTGATATGCTGACTCACTGGCCCAGAAAGTAAGGTGCCTGAAGCCGAAACATGTTTAAAAAAGTATTAGCTAACGTAACATTAGTAGCTTGTAATGGTAGCGGATTGAAAAACTGTTCCCAGTAAGACTAAAATGTCTTTTTACATTAAACATTTCACTACTGGCCATATATAAAGTTAAACCAACTTAATGGCTTTATTGGATCGCTTTGGCCCAAAAAGCCTTATGTATTTCTTTCCAAGACCTCAAAAATATGATGGTCACTAGTTATGTCTTGGCCATAAAGTGCCAATTACGAGTTTTTGTGACAATACAATATTATTTATGATGTTAGCCTGAAGTTGTGAATTTGTTTCCAGAATTATTTCGGCGGAAACTTCGCAGACATTGCACCAAACAGATTAAATAAAAAAGGGTCATTTATATTCAAGACTTGGTAACTGAAACTGCAATCATTTTCAAAAGACCTACCAGCAATATTATTGAAACTTGAAAGTGAAATGAGCTCAGTTTCAATTCTTTCCCGTCACTCCGGCTCACTTTCAAAGAAACTAGCCCAATCATCGTTGACAGCTCTTTCTTTTTACAGTACTACTCGCATCGGCAGAAAAACGAAGCATAGAAACTACTCGAAATACAGCTACTGGAAATTGCCAAAGAAGGTAAATTGTGGACTTTACGAAACATCAAAGATGTTTTAAAAGAACTATTTTACGTCAACAAATGTTCCTGACTTTGCTAAAAAATCCCATGAGAACCACATTGACAAAGGCAGGCAGGCGGAAAATTTTAATCGTTTGGCAATAGAATTTTACAGTTTACCAATATTCTCCGCAACCAAATTGTCATCTGCGAGGAATGAAATTGTTTTTTGCGAATTTCTATAATTTTTGCCCATTTTTTACAAAATATTTAAATTTTATTAGAAATTTTGTTAGAAAGATACCTTTGGAGCTATTTTTTTTACTGTTTATGAAAAGCTTCATCTGGTAATATCCTAGCCCTTTTAGTAAGGCAAAAAGTGCAGTACGCAACAAAATAGGCAGGTAATGCAGGCACCTAAACTGCAATTGCTTTTCGAAAAAAAAACTTCCAGCAATATCAGTACGGCGGAATGTGTTCTGGTTTCTTTTCAAGCTCACTGGTCTTTCATCATCCCCAATTCTTCCTAAAAATGGCTTATTTGAACGATATTTTCTCAAATACCAGGCAAACCTGAAAATCGGAAAGCTTGTCAGTAAGGATTGGCAAGCGAAGATCCTTGAGGAAATAAAGGCGCTCCGGTTTACTGTTGGAAGTCCAAACGACCACCTGCAGTCCTTTCTCCTGCCATTCCTCCACATAGGCCCTGCAAGTTTTTGCAGCTTCATGATCAACCGGTTGCACTCATCAATAAAAAATTAACAATCTAACAGAGATCAAAAACGAATATTTTTATAAACTGATTTTGGAGAAATGAAAATGAGCACTCATTGATGTGACGCCGCTGGGTGAGTATGAGAGAGGCGCCGGTGAACTTCCACATCCAGCTGTGGAGGAACCAGACATGCAGACGGTCCAGAAGTTCGGCAGCCAAGTGCGTAAAGAGGGAGTCTGGATAGCGCCGCTCACTGAAACTGCTCTAATGGAAGAGGATTGGCTGAATGGAGGCAAAGAGGGACGTATTGGCCAGGTCCTTGTAGGTGAAGAAACCGGGTCGCCAGGTGTGCCCGGTCAGGATCATTGGATCCGCTTTCTTCAGCTGCAATAGTCCTGTCTTTTCGACTAGCAATTAAAAAAACTTCGAAACCCTCTTTTAGGTGCCAGGATTTCTAATAACCTGGGCTTAGAAAATGCCTCAATTCGCATGAGCAGATATGGCTGGCAGGCAACCTCGTAGGCAACTTGAGGGAAGAAAGTGCAGACAGCTGCCCACTCATAGAGCGCAGGCATGCGCTGGAACAGAGAGACCAGTGTCGGAACAACCTCAAACATCCTCTCTTTCCTCCCTCCCCTCGGTAGGCAGGACTGGACCAGGGGGTGCGGGTTCTTGACATCGATGAGGATGCGAACATTCAGGGACAGCAGCAGCTCCATGGCTCCGTCCAGCTCTGGGATCGGCTCCCTGCCCCATTTCTCCCTGTGTGCAGCTGGTAAGATTAGTTGCAAAAGGAAGAAGAAGGGGAGAGTGAAGAGGGGAGACGGATGGGGGAAGTTGGCGGCGGCGTTGAGGCTGCGCAGCTGCTGAAGGGATTGGTCCTTGACGAGGCCGGATCCGTCGGTGGTTCGCTCGAGGGAGTCGTCGTGGAAGATGATGGGACGGCCTTCGGAGCTGAACTCGAGGTCCAGCTCGATGGTGTCCGCGCCCAGCTCCTTCGCCTGTGTTTCAAAGTATGCCGGCGTCGAAATTCTGGTGGCAAAATATCAATTTGTGAGGGCAATTGGTTAAAAATTGAATAACAGAAAATGAACTAGTTGGGCCTATTAATTGTGAGCTAAGGTAAAGGTTTATAGTGACACGCGTTCGCTGAGCTTGTTCAGGACAAATATAATTGACAACTATGGGCAATATATTTGAGCAAAAGGTTAACGACTCAATAATCGGATTTGAACTTTTGTGGCTATAGTTGGTGGCTATCCTATGTTCCGTGTTCGATTATTCCAGCTATGGCCGTTGTATAGTTTCAGCTCAAATTTAGTACCATAGACTCTGAAAAGTTTGAGAATGCCATAAAATGGCTAACATGGCGAAAGGCAGCCAGCGTATTCTCGGGCGCGTCCAAAGCCAGGCCTCGGTGTGCACCGACTCGAAGACCGGCCAAGAAATCCTTCACTCGCCGCTCAAGCCATACACTCATCTTTCTCTTCCATCAAAGGACTAAATGGAGCCGTACAGGGTCCGGCGGTGGGATGGCGAACCAGTAGAGCAAAATGCCCGCGTTCACCACTGCGAACACTGACAGCACGAAGCTCAAAGGAGTTTCATTTTTTGGATTTCTGCCAAGAGGAAGAAGGCAGGCAAATGGGAACCTGTATTTGATGGAGGAAGTTAGGCAGAAGGCGGCGATGAAGAAGAGGCACCATGCATTTACTACATCTACCATGCTCAGGCGACTCATTCTTGCAAGTATTAGCTTTTTAGCATCTCAATCATGTTCATTCGGTAAAAGCCAGCAGACTTTAGCTAAAATCCTCCATCCTACAGCCAACAGCTGACTACAAGTAGAAGACTTGACTGCTGGCTTGTGGTGAGATGTGAAGCGGAAACTCGTGGAGTAGAGACATGGGCTGGCGAATGCATTGCGCGCGGGGAAATTGCCTTGAGCCACTCGCATTACGCACACTCCCACTCACTCGTCCCGTACTCAAGGGACTTCCTCAATTCCGCCCCCTCCCCACACTCCCCCAGCCGGGTCAGCCTGGGAAAATTGCGCGCCCGCAAGAGGCTAGCACCAAAAGCCGAAAAGCAGGCCTAAGCCAGCGGACAGAAGAAACTTGTATCCTCTACCCGCTCTAGAAAAGAGGAGGTGTGGGGGTCATAAAACAGCGCAGTGTCATCAAGACCACCTTTTTCCAATCCCCACCCTCTGAGCTCTTTGCAAGCTGCTGTTCACGCTGCCACGCTTTTCACACTGCTGCTGTTCACACTTGCTCATAAAACAAGCCTAGCCCTAGGGACGAGGCCCCACTGCAAAAGAGTACACAGATCCAATCCTGCAACGATAAAAACCGGGCCCTCTCTCCAGGGGGAGGCCTAATCCTCTCGGCGATAAGGGGGAGAGCTAACTGGGCTAGAGAGAGAGGCTTTTTGTGCCTCCTGCTGCTTAGCGAGCGGAATGCTTGCCGGTCTGTAAATAAATGGGGAGGAGGCTTCTAGTCCCAGGGAGGAAGGGGGAAGGCCCCCAAAGGGGAGCCAGTGAAGCTTGCATCATGTCCACTGGAGCTTGGGCCCTCTTCAGGTGGCCAAGGCGCAAGGGGGAGGAGCTGGTTGGAGTGGGTAGGTACTTCGCCCACACTCTTCTATGCCCTTTCTCTTGCCCCCGCCTATTAGCCGTGGATCTATGGCCTTGCCCTGAGTAACTGGCATTTTTTGCGTCTAATGAATGGCTAGAGATGCAGCGGCCGGTAGATTGTTTAGATACAGGCATGAACAACAAATTTTTGGCAATCTTTTATTTTGAATATTATTTTTGATCGCGTAAAACATAAGATTGATCAAATTGAGGCAGGCGCACCGAAACATTGCATATACACCATTTGGCAGCGTTAGGCAACAAAAGAGTGCTTAGAAATTGCAGCGCACTCTGTATCGCGCAAAGGAATGCCCAGTAATAGAAATAAACACAATAATATGCTACACACCATCATCACTGAATCTGGCCATCCACTTTGCAGAAAAAGCAACAAACACACCAAATGAGCTTGCCCTAATAAAAGCCGTCTGGAAAACTGAAAGCTTTGCAAATGCAGCCCAAAGGAGAGAAGGCTGGGAAGCGTTGAAATTTCAGTCGCCCGCATCGCCTGACAAGTCTGCAAACAGCGCCCACCATCCAACAGCAGCCCCTCCCCCCCTCCCCCAACAACGAACAAGGACTGCGTAAGAGGAGACTTAAAGAAGGCCTGGAATGCCTGGGCAAAGAAGTGGACAAGACGGGTGAGGAGAGGATAGGAAAAGCACGGCCAGAGAGATTGGGAAGCGGGGAAGGGCGGAAAGAAGGAGGAGAGGCTGTGAAAAAGGATGTGGCAAAAGGATGGGACAAGGAGTGATCAGCCGTAGTGTCCGTAGGTGGCCGCTGGTCCGTAGGTGTTCGGACCTGCAATCACGGGCAACATAGGCTGTGTGTCTTTGGCCTGGCAGAGCCATTCTGGGCCAGCTAAATGGGAGGGAGTGTGCACTATTGCTGCAGGACTGTGATCAGCAAAGAAGCAACGTAAAGGTGTCGCTGGTGTCTATTGAAAACACCTTGAAAGCCAGGCTTCCATGCTCTCAGATGACTTCCACTCCTCTGGGTCATTAGAGAGCATGAAAGGCAGGCTTTGAAAAGCGGTCGAATGAAGGCAGGTGCTTGAGGGTAGGGCTTGAAGAGGAAGAGAAAGCCAACCAGGTGCATAGAGCCAGGCTTGTCCAGCAGCCGGCCTGCCGAGGGGTCGATGCATGCGGGCCAGGGAGGCTGTGCCGTAGTTGGACGCTGTCAAGAGAAATCAGTAGTTGATTGGAGGGCATTTGGGCAGGACGTGTTTTAGATTCACCGGCATAGTTGACGCGGGCGGCCTGAGCAGCCACATAGGCCGAGGTTCGGGAGGCGGAGCTTTCGCTGCGCTTCTGGCTCGATCTGCGCAATGGCTTCCTTAGTTTACCCAAGTGTGACGTGTTTCAAAAAGTATTTAAATTACTTTTCGATTTATTCCCATGCAATAACAGTCAGGGAGGATGGCTAATTTTGACTGACATGACTGACATGATCATGACTAATTTTCAACCGATGGCGAACGACGCAGAGGGTGACGAAGACGGCGATCATGACCATGACGACGACGGAGAGGCAGACGGCGATTGTGGTGGTGGCAGAGCCCGCCCCGGCCCCATCCAGTCCCTTGTCGGGGCTGAAGCTGCCGATTGCCGGCTCTGAGCCTCCCGCCTGGCCCCCGAACAGGTCGTAGGGCCCCTTCGGACTGGCCGTCTTGATCGGCAGCGGGGTGCTGGGCCGCAGCGTTGTTCGCCTGTACGCCTCTACTGGCTTCGGCCTGCAGGATAGAGGTTTGGGCATTGAGCTAAGCAAAGAAAATGAGGGGAAGCCACCTAGGGTTGGTCCATTGAGGGAGTCCGGTCTGGCCCGGTGGAGCTCTGCTGGCAGTCACGATGCTCGGCGGCAGGGTGGCTTCTGCAATTTTATTCTCCTCATTATTTTTTTTATCCAGTCATCTTCATTGCTGAAGAAAGTGAGGAAGAGAAGCAGCCCAGACGCATCCCAAGCGGAGGAAACTAGGCCAAAGGGGGCAAGCAAGGTGAGCAGCTGCTAACTAGGCGTGGTGCTGGGTGTCGGCGTGACCTTGGCCGCTTCGGCCAGGCTCTTGCCGCGCAGGAACGGCACCGGGAACGGTCGAATGGTCCTCCTCCCTGAGCTTGTAGTGGAGGCCAGGGTGCTGTCGGTCGTGGATGCCTCAGTGGTGGAGGCTTCCGCGAAGAGCTCCGTCTGCGGCGGTATCAGGCCGGCAGTGGGCGGGCTGCGATGCTCGTTGCCCCAGGTGGCGGGGGAGGGCGGGAGAGGGGCGCCGGCGAAGCCGTTGAAGTGGGCCTGGTGGCCGACGAACATGGGCCGCTGGGGGCCTGCAATCGGCGGGTGGAGGGAGATAGGCCAGGATGGTGGAGGACGCTAGAAGCCCGGGGAGGACGAGGACAAGGGTTGTGGAGGGGGAGGGATGGAATATGGGTCTAACTGGGAGTGAAAGGTAGGCGAGGGGCAGGCTGTTGTAGGTCGAAGGGCGGGGCCAGGGGGCGGAATCCGTCGCTGGAGGGCTGGGCTGCGCTGCCGATGGGTCGGATGATGGGTCGTTGAGGTGGTTCTGCAGAGGTATTTGATGGGGGCTTGAGGTGACTGGGCGGAAGAGGGAGGAGTACGGGGAGGAGGCGGAGTGGGTTGAAGGAGAGGGTTGCCGAGGGCGTTGAGAGGCGGCTGAGGAGGAAGGAGGTTCTGAGGAGGCTGTAGCAGGTCTCGGTTCGGAGCTATTCGAGGCGGATTGGGGATGCCTGAATGGAGCAAGGTGAGTTGGGGTTTTCCAGAAGGACAAGTTTAGGGATCAAAACCGGGGATAGGAGGAGGCTGGGGAGGTGGTATGGTAGGCTTTCCGCCGCAGATGGCATCCTCTGTGTCTGGGACGAAAACGCCTTGGCCTTTCTGGATCACGTGAACCCGCTCCGTACAAACCACTGGATTTTCTGTAAACAGCAACTGATGCTTATAAGAGCTCTTTAATTGTGGACAATAGTTTTCTTCGACGAATTACATTGCAAGAATTCTTTTTAAATTTAATGACGAAGTGAAACATGAGCAAACTGAGTAGATGAGTATTCCTGTTCATCAGGCAGCAGTGCGAAGGAACCTTTGAGAAGGACAGTGGCGGTGCGCTGGTTGAACGCATTGTAGGGGGCCTGAGGGAGCTGATTGAAGCTGAGGTCGACGAGGAATAGGTTGAACTGGTGCAGGAAAGTTCCCGGTAGCAGCTCGCTCAGCCGATTGTGCGACAAGTCCACCATCACCAGCGACGGCATGTGGTAGAATGCGTTCTGCGCCACTGAACTGATCTGAAATCGTTGAATAGGTCCAGACCTTTTGTCCGGGCAAAGATGGACTGGGGGTACCGAATTGTTCTTGAGGCTGAGCTGTTGTAGGTGCGGCATCCACTGGAAGGCCCTCGGCCCGATGTGGTGCAGTCCGTTGTAGGGTAGGAGGAGCATGGTGAGGGAGGAGTTGGCGAAAGCGTTTGCCGCTATCTCTTCCAGTCCATTTTCGCCCTAAAAATTTCGACCAGAGCTCCAACTCGGCTCCAAATGCAACATGCTTGATGGATGGGACCAAATAGAGCTGGGAAAGCCGCGTCATGTTGGCAAAGCAGGCCTCTGGGAGACGGCGAATGCTGTTCCTGGTCAGGTCCAGCATCTCCAGAGACTCCAGATGGGCAAATTCGCCGGCCTTCAGCTCCCTTCAGTGGCAAGGCTGACAGTGATTGGAGGGCAGAGAAGGAGGGGCAGGGAGGAACGTGAAGTTGTTGTCGGCCAGGTAGAGGAGGCGTAGGGAGGGGACGTTGAGGAAGGCCATGCGGTGCATGCCGGTGATGGCGTTGCCGGCGAGGTTGAGGAGGTTGAGGCCGGGGAGGTTCATGAAGTGCAGCGGGTCCACGAAGCGGATCTCGTTGGCGTCCAGGTGGAGAGCCAGCAGCTGGCGGAAGCCGCGAATGGCCGGCGCTGGCACCTTAATTGGTTTTTGGTTAGCGGAAACACCCAGACTGAATGATTGAAAATTATCTCGTGGCAAATTATGATTTTACTTTTAGCACGACGGAAATTTACCAAAAATTGTTCATCGCGTTTCGGTGCTAAAATTTGAAGCTAAAATGTTTCAAAATAATACAAGTGTGGACTTATCGTCTGAAATAAAACAATCTTGATACGCTTTTGTGAAGGAAATGAGAAAGAGTTAGCGGAGAACCTTGGCAAGGCAGTTGTTGCCGATGTTGAGGGTCTGGAGGGAGTGTTTGACAGCGTCAAAAGTGCCCTTGTAGATGTCGCAGATTTCGTTGTGCGCCAGATTCAGGTCGTAGAGCTTTGGCAAGCCTTCCAGAGCCTCAAACAAATTCCCCAGTTTGGCAATAAACAAATACAAACACATATTCTTTCCCACTTTTCAGAAACGAACAATGCGAGCGGACTAAAGATTAGCATTCTTCCGGCCCTAACATCGCGCATAGTGATGTCTCGAATGGTGTTGTGGCTGAGGTCGAGAGCGAGGAGGGCGGACATGCCCTGGAGGGCCTCTCGGGGCAGTCTGTCCAGGCGATTGCCGCGCAGAGAGAGACTCTGCAGCATGTTCTCCAGCCCCGCGAAGGCCTTCACCCCCAGGCTGCTGATCCCGCACTCCGTCAGCTCCAGCTTCTTTATGTACAAGCCTGCATTCCGCCTATACTCTTTTGCAAGAAACGAACATTAGCCCACAATAAAAAGTTTGAATGAACTAGAATGAGTGAAACACAAGATGGCATTGCTAGCAATAGCCCGGCATCGCAATCATAATATGCTTGAAACATCAGCCGCCGGAGTAAATCTTTTGGGAACTCCCAAGGCAGAAAACTGAAAGCGGGAACCTTTGAAGAGGTCATCCGGGAGATGCGGGAGGCTGGCGTTTCGGATGGCCAGTTGCTGGATGAGGCCGAGGGCGGCCTTGTGCTGGCGCAGGGCTCGAAAGACAGGGCTGGCGTCCCCGTTGGGCCCCGCGGAGCACTCCAGCAGGACGCCGTTGAAGGCGTTCGGGTCGCAGAGGCAGTAGTTGCTCAGGCTGGAGTTGCCCGGACAGCCCAGCGCCACGCCTGCCACCACCAGCAACAGCAGCAGCAGCATGGCCGGCTGCCGGGAGGGTGGGAAAATTTGGGGGCGCTTTCTTCTGCTGGTCTGAGATTGGGACGGATGATTGCGGTGGAAGGGGTCAGAAAAAATTACGGTTTATAGCAAAAAACGCGATCCAAGAATGGAAGCTCTAATGCTTGCTCCAAACTTGAGTAGAAAGTAGAAAGATGGCAAAATTGGCATGTAAAAGCAGCAGATGTGTGAGAAATGTTTCCTGAATTCTGCCTGGCCATGGTCATAATTTTACGAATCCTATTATTTGCCTAGATAGTACGCAATTATTGAATTCGCTGATAGCAGTCCAATAAAAGCAGTAGTTTAATGAAACATAAAATTATTGAGTCGTATACAACTAAAAATAATAACCGAAATGACGAATAACTTTTAACTTTTTATGAAATTTACTGAACGAAAAAACAAGCGTAAACGAAAAACGACCCTCTAGATTGACGAGCAATGTAATCAAAGCAGTACTTATCATTTGATGCAAAGCATTTTCAACTCAGCATGCTTGATGAAAATACCCCGTTCTCACTGAACCCTAATCATAAACCTTGCCCAAACCACAACTTTCCAACGGAGAATAACACCTGCATGAATAAACATTGGTTCGCTGAAAAGGACCAGAAGAAGGCCTGGAAACGTAGGCGATGATTGGGTAATAAAGGGCCGCACGTGTTGCACCCGCGGGGGTGTTCGGATTGAGGTCAGCAGGGTTTCGATGCTGGGAGGTGCGGGGGCCAGTGGGGGTGCAATTTTGAGCGCCTGACCTAGAATCCCCCCCTGGCCCACAACTCCATCAGTCCGGCCAAGGCACTCACAGCCATCAGCCAGAGGCCGACGGAAGCAGGCAGGGCGTGTCTTTGTCTTAGAAGGCGATGTGAACTGAGCGGAGAGAGTGGATGGGAGGAGAGGGCGGGAGAGGGTGTTCCAGGGGCCGGAGTGACGTTCTATGGTCATCCGAGGGTCGCCAGTGAGCTCTCTCTCTTCTTACCCGGCAACTCCTCATTCCATTCACTCGCCCACGCCTAAAACCCCCTCCTCAGGGCAAAAATGGGGCTCTAAACCTCGACTCACTTTTCAGGAGCCTTTCTCTGAACAAACATCGCTCAGCTGAACGCCCTTCTCGCCTACTCAGAGCTGGAGATTAGGCGGACGCAGGGATGAGTTGTAGCTGAAGGAGGTTAAAAATACTACATTGGTTCACAAAAAACACGCCTGCCCAATGCAGGAGCTGGTGGGAAAGGGATGGGGAGCAATGGGCCAGGGTTTTGGCCGGAAATGATGATGACCCATTTTGTGGCCCTGGACATTGGCCTGGCCCTGGTGCATAAAAATCCCCCGCAGTGTGGCCTTCGGAAATTGGCCCGGCAAAAAAGCGGCGCCAATCAATAAGCGGTGCTGAGGAGTGGAAAAGTTGGCAGCAGTTGTGGGCAGGGCAGTGAAATGAAATGGAGGCGAGACCTGGTGTGTGGGGACAGAGTGAGGGATTTCCTGTCACGCAAGAAAGGCTACAGGGGTCGCACCATTGGCCGCGGCACAGAGGGCCGCCTAATCCTGCAAGCGCACATGCGCTCACTTTCCTGGCCCAAGATGGAAGGGGCCAGTTGAGGAGGCGGCAGAGAAATGAGACTGCTGGGAAGTGTGAGTCTGGCGCACTGGGCAAAGAGGAATGATGGGGATCTCAGAGGAGGGAAAGGTCAGAGAACTTTCGATGCCTCAGCGGCCCTTCTGTACCCTGCTCCTCCCCTGTCCCTTGCCTCCATTCATATGAGGATGGAAACTGAAATATTGCACCCTGTCTCAAAAAATAGTCTATCCTGAAGGCGGAGGCATAACTTCCAGTCGCAAGAAGGATGTTGGGGCGCCCAAAAGAGGAGGGAAAAGTATAGTGGGTAGTAGGTAGTGCGGGAGGGAGTTTGGTGTTTGTGGCCAGAGTCCAGGAAAGGGGAGCAGGAGGGGGGCGTCTTCTTGGAACGATTTGGTCGAATGGGATCCAAGCGATGGGAAACAATGTCAATGGATGGCGGGTGCCGGAGGGAAGGGGGGGGGGGCGCACAAACAGAAGGAAGAGGGGCCCCAACTATGGAGCCCAGTGGCCAGGGCCTGGGGGCCATCTTGGAGGCCAAAAACAGGATGCATGGGAAGGGTGCCGTGAATCGGAGGGGCCCCGGCAATCAGAGGCGAAAGGTCAAGAAACGGGCGCTGAGTTGGGGGGACTGGGAGAGGAGGCCTCCCCAGTGCCTCTGTGCCCCCAACGACCTTGGCCCCCAAACACTATCTCGGCGGATGAGGGCATGCCAAGGCCGCTGCCTCTGTACTATGGGACTGATTTTTGCTAGTCTCCAGAGACGACTCTTTTTGTTTACTGCTTCCAAGCTGCTTCACTGTCGACAGTTTCGAAGATTTCCGGTGTGGCTGCACAAAAATGCCTCATGTGATATGGTATGACCAAGAGAGAGAAAGCAATCTATCAATTCCGAATATTGACCATCGCTTTTTCAGATAAATAATATGGAGGAAGAAATGTCTGTTTTCTGAGGTCATCCTGTCCGGTACCATTAACCTTGCAATCAGCCACACATAATCAACCGCTTAGATGAAGCTCACTGAATGGCAAAGATCAGCTTCAATCATCTTTAAAGATCATTCAAATGTGAATTACATTGGCGTCATTTCTTATGAGAGTCCTTTCCTGCACAAGGAAATACGTCAGCTGCATGTCTTGCACAGCCATTAAGGCCTCATATTAGCGTACCAGCCAACCAGGTTTCTAGCCAATTAACTGCGTTTAATACAAATTAATTGTTGAATAGCCATTTTTGCGCGGCCGAAGGCCGCCTGCCGCGAAGGGCAGGGCAGTCAGAGCTCCGGAGGCCGGAGGGCATGGGTGCGGAGGCCCCGGAGCGTAGCCTAGCATGCGAAGCATGCTAGGCGAAGCGTAGGGGCCGTAGCACCCGTGCCCGGAGGCCGGAGGAGCTCTGGCGCCCTGCCCGAAGCGGCGGGCGGCCAAGGCCAGCTTAAGCAGTTACCCCATTTTTGCGTCCGTCTGTCCGCATATATATATATATCCAGTATATGAATGCTAGGCCTTGTCTGTAACGAAGGCACGCCGCGCAGTCCCAATTCTGCCTTTTTGGCGTTTAAATGATGTTTTTAGGGTAATTCAGGGCTGCCGAAACTCAATCAGAACTCCCCCAGGTTGCAAAAATTGTTTTTATACCTCGAAAATGGCAATATTGTTCAATTTTAGGCCATTTTTCGGGCATTATGAATCTGCGCAGTTTGCAACTGTACCTGGTGAGCTGCGATTTCATAAATTGAACAAAGGAAGGTTAGAAGACCACATTAATAAGCATTTCTCCGAGGGCAACTGAACATTTCCGGTGTTTGGTGTCTTCTTTTTGATGTCCCTTGAGGACAGCCAGGTGTTACTTTCACTTGGTGTGGCTGTAATTTAGCCACTGGGTGGGTTCGGGGTTCCTTAAAGAGTCAATAGACCAAAAACGAGGCTAATGCATGCAAATAGCTGAGCACCCGTGTAGCGGGACCCATGCAGCCCAACCATTCTTAACTTCCTAATTAACTATTTACTTCTTATTTAATTTCACTGCTAAACCGTAACCAATATAATATGTCATAAAAAACCTAAACTGCGCTTTTTTGATATTTGCTTTAATCCATTTTCCATGTTATTTTAGCAGATCAAAGGGGCATTCTGGATATGCTGGAATAAATCTGAAATATGCAAAATAATAACTGATTAATTTCGATTGATTTATAAAACACAAAAGATCATTGAATAGCTAAAGGGAGCACTCTTTAAAAAGGTCTGCACTCACGATGGAAGAGAAAGCATCCCTAAATGCAAATCAAAACAACACTGAAATTTGACTGAGACAAATACAAAATCGAAAAACTAAAATAAATATCAGATAAAAAATTAAAACTAAATAGATGCAATAAAATGAGGACAAAGTTAACAAAAGAAAACGATAGAACCAAGCAAAAATAAAAAAGAAAACAGAAAGCTTATGAATGAAACGGAAAGAAACGGAAAATCCACACAAATTCTGAACATATATAAATACCATCGATGAACAAACCACTAAAAACGAATTGCTAAAAAATTATTTGCACATTTGACGAATCTGGAAGAATGTGAATCTGGATTGTGAAGATTCTTTCAATTGCTGAATATTGGAAGGGTCTGCAATTGAATCCAGCTGAATTTCATGCATGTGGCTTCAGTGAAAATCTCACTACAGTTTTCTGTGCAAATCATTGATTTCGCAATAAAAAAATGAAATCAAATCATCAATTTAATCAAAATTAATTTGCTTTGGAGATTTAATAGATTAATTGTATTCATTTCAGTTATTTTTTTAATTAATCGTCTTCTTTATAATCAACCATTGCAAGCATAGATTGGCTGGAAAAGTTACTTCCAAAAAGATTTAAAAAATAATCTTACTTAAATCAGTTTAAGCAATTACTGAAAATTAATATGATGTGCACTGCAGGCCAAAAGTTAAATCGAAGAAAATAGCAAAAGAAAACCAAAAAATAATTTGGGAAAATGTAGACACAAATTCAAAATATAACTCAAGAAAAATACACTAATCAATAAACGAAAATTATGATGTGCGCCGCAGGCCCTCCCAACCTAGTCCATATATATAATAGAGGAGCCTGTCTTGTTAGTAAGCATGGGGCGCGCCATGAGGGAAGCTTCCTGTGAGGAGGTGACAGTGTTTTTGGGTAAAATGGGGTCAAAGAACACGATTCTGAGTTAATCAGCTTGCACTGACCACGGGAACATGCTCAAAACATCAAAAATGTGAGTTTTTTCAATGTTTTAGAACTGCGCAGTTTTGGGAAGCTACTCATTGAAGTGAAGTTTTAGCCACTACACATAAATATTCCCAAACAAATAAGCCTCGAACCTCTTTGGCAACCTAACTCCACTCGGGTTGGGTGCCTAATCTTTGAAGTCCCTTGAGGACAGCCAGGTGTTTGCTCTTACATTCACTTGGTGTGGCTGTAATTTGGCCACTGGGTGGGGTGCGGTTTGTAAAAGAGTCAAAAGACCAAAAAAGAGGCAAACGCATGAAAAAAGCTGAGCACCCGTGTAGCGGGACCCATGCAGCCCAATCAATCCATTTTCTGTTCAAATGTGTCGCCATCCCCTAAATACTTTGTCTCCTTTCCCTTCCAATACTCAATCAATTGACTCCATGCACCATTCTAATTTCCAATCTACAAACCAAGAAACAAACCCCCAAACTATTTGCCTACTCTTACCTGTCATGCATTAAACAAAATCTGAAAATCGTTGTTTCCATGCTCCAAAAACCTTGTTTCTTTGCTCCATACCAGCCTCAAAGCTCACAAAGCCGTTTGAACCCCCCCCCCCCCCCACCACCCCCAGCGGTTGGTCTTGGATGGCTGACCACAAAACCATAAAACCAAAAAAACTAACCAAAAATTGATAGTGCAATCATACCCAACGTATATTTGAGTTCAACTATTGCTCAATTCAATTTTCAGTTAACCATTTCATTCAATTTAAATTGTACTAAACTCTCTTTACAGCGTCCATGTACTGAACACCCTTGTACCCTTAGGCTCAACCAATCCTCCCATGTAGGGCGGTGGATGCCAGATGCTTTTACAGGCCTATTTAGGCTCAACCAATCCTCCCATGTAGGGCGGCGGATGCCAGATGCTTTTACAGGCCTATTTAGGCTCAACCAATCCTCCCATGTAGGGCGGTGGATGCCAGATGCTTTTACAGGCCTATAAAGCCTCACCCAATCCTCCCATGTAGGGCGGTGGATGCCATATGATTTTACAGGCCTATTTAGGCCCAACCAATCCTCCCATGTAGGGCGGTGGATGCCAGATGCTTATACAGGCCTATTTAGGCTCAACCAATCCTCCCATGTAGGGCGGTGGATGCCAGATGCTTTTACAGGCCTATTTAGGCTCAACCAATCCTCCCATGTAGGGCGGTGGATGCCAGATGCTTTTACAGGCCTATATAGCCTCACCCAATCCTCCCATGTAGGGCGGTGGATGCCAGATGATTTTACAGGCCTATTTAGGCCCAACCAATCCTCCCATGTAGGGCGGTGGATGCCAGATGCTTATACAAGCCTATTTAGGCTCAACCAATCCTCCCATGTAGGGCGGTTGATGCCAGATGCTTTTACAGGCCTATATAGCCTCACCCAATCCTCCCATGTAGGGCGGTGGATGCCAGATGCTTTTACAGGCCTATTTAGGCTCAACCAATCCTCCCATGTAGGGCGGTGGATGCCACATGCTTTTACAGGCCTATTTAGGCCCAACCAATCCTCCCATGTAGGGCGGTGGATGCCAGATGATTTTACAGGCCTATTTAGGCTCAACCAATCCTCCCATGTAGGGTGGTGGATGCCAGATGCTTTTACAGGCCTATATACAAGCCTATTTAGGCTCAACCAATCCTCCCATGTAGGGCGGTGGATGCCAGATGCTTTTACATACCTATTTAGGCTCACCCAATCTTTCCATGTAGGGCGGTGGAGGCCAGATGCTTTTACAGGCCTATTTAGGCTCACCCAATCCTCCCATGTAGGGCGGTGGATGCCAGATGCTTTGATTACCCATAAAATTTGTACTTCTGGTCATCAGTAATTTCTGTAGCTGTTTCCATATAGTCGCCGTAGGCGACGGCGAAGCTCAACCTATCCATATATATAATAGAGGAGCCTGTCCTGTGAGTGAGCATTTCGCGCGCCATGGGGGAAGCTTCCTGTGAGCAGGTGAAAATGTTTTTGGGTAAAATGGGGTCAAAGAACACGATTTTGAGGGGAACAGCTTGCACCGATCATGGGAAAGTGCTTAAAACATTGAAAATGTGAGTTTTTTCAATGTTTTTGAACTGCGCAGTTTTGGAAGCTACTCATTGTGGCGAAGTTTTAGTCATTACAGATAAATTTTCACAGCAATTAGGCAAACCAGTCTAATTCTTAGGCAGCCTAACCTTACCTCGGTTGGGTACCTAAATTTTTGAAGTCCCTTGAGGACAGCCAGGTGTTCTATTCACTTGGTGTGGCTGTAATTTGGCCACTGGGTGGGAGTCCCTAAAAGAGTCAGTAGACCAATAAAAGAGGCTAATGCATGAAAAAAGCTAAGCACCCGTGTAGCGGGATCCATGCAGCCCAAAAACATTACTCCAACCCATTGCCCCCCCCAACCATTTGCCTTCTTCTATCACCAAATTGCCCCCCAGCCGTTTGCCTTTTAAAACTTGTGTCCTCCCCCATTTGTTTACGTCTGTTTCTGCAAATTCAGTGCTAAATAAAATCCCTGTTATCAAATTTTAACTGTCATGCCAAAAACCTTTTCATAATTTAGTTTTTGATTTTTTAATGGGGTCATAAAATCATGAAAAAATATTTTTATTAAATTGGACTTCTTTTTATGGTTTTGGGTCCATTTTGATGCATAGACATCAAAAATTGGGGCCACAGAAGCGGAAAATATTTATAAATTATGGAAATATTAGAAAACCGCCAGAAAGCTTCAAAATTTGCCATTTTTGTGAGTTTATCCAACTATCCAACTATCCCGCCAATGTTAAAGGAGCTTTAAACCTTTAAACCTATTTAAACACATCAAAAAATTTTTTGATTCCAACTGCCTGCCCAAAGCTCATCCAATTACACCCCCCCCCAATTTAAATGAACTTTACATGTATTTAAATGCATTAAACTATTTTTTACAATTGCAACAGTTGCCACCGCCAAAGTTATCAAACTTTTCTCCCATGTAGGGCGGTGGATGCCAGATGCTTTTACAGGCTTATTTAGGCTCACCCAATCCTCCCATGTAGGGCGGTGGATGCCAGATGCTTTTACAGGCCTATTTAGCCTCACCCAATCCTCCCATGTAGGGCGGTGGATGCCAGATGCTTTTACAGGCCTATTTAGGCTCATCCAATCCTCCCATGTAGGGTGGTGGATGCCAGATGCTTTTACAGGCCTATTTAGGCTCACCCAATCCTCCCATGTAGGGCGGTGGATGCCAGATGTTTTTACAAGCTTATTTAGGCTCACCCAATCCTCCCATGTAGGGCGGTGGATGCCAGATGCTTTTACAGGCCTATTTAGGCTCATCCAATCCTCCCATGTAGGGTGGTGGATGCCAGATGCTTTTACAGGCCTATTTAGGCTCACCCAATTCTCCCATCTAGGGCGGTGGATGCCAGATGCTTTTACAGGCTTATTTAGGCTCACCCAATCCTCCCATGTAGGGCGGTGGATGCCAGATGCTTTTTCAGGCCTATTTAGGCTCAATCAATCCTCCCATGTAGGGCGGTTGATGCCAGATGCTTTTACATGCCTATTTAGGCTCACCCAATCCTCCCATGTAGGGCGGTGGATGCCAGATGCTTTTACAGGCCTATTTAGCCTCACCCAATCCTCCCATGTAGGGCGGTGGATGCCAGATGCTTTTACAGGCCTATTTAGGCTCATCCAATCCTCCCATGTAGGGTGGTGGATGCCAGATGCTTTTACAGGCCTATTTAGGCTCACCCAATCCTCCCATGTAGGGCGGTGGATGCCAGATGCTTTTACAGGCCTATTTAGCCTCACCCAATCCTCCCATGTAGGGCGGTGGATGCCAGATGCTTTTACAGGCCTATTTAGGCTCATCCAATCCTCCCATCTAGGGTGGTGGATGCCAGATGCTTTTACAGGGCTATTTAGGCTCATCCAATCCTCC
This sequence comes from Ptycholaimellus sp. GST1_10, assembly GCA_030248095.1. Lineage (NCBI taxonomy): Eukaryota > Metazoa > Nematoda > Chromadorea > Chromadorida > Chromadoridae > Ptycholaimellus > Ptycholaimellus sp. GST1_10. The sequence continues at coordinate 107,801 of JASANA010010334.1, forward strand.
CATCTAGGGCGGTGGATGCCAGATGCTTTTACAGGGCTATTTAGGCTCATCCAATCCTCCCATCTAGGGCGGTGGATGCCAGATGCTTTTACAGGGCTATTTAGGCTCATCCAATCCTCCCATCTAGGGCGGTGGATGCCAGATGCTTTTACAGGCCTATTTAGGCTCATCCAATCCTCCCATCTAGGGCGGTGGATGCCAGATGCTTTTACAGGCCTATTTAGGCTCACCCAAACCTCCCATCTAGGGCGGTGGATGCCAGATGCTTTTACAGGGCTATTTAGGCTCATCCAATCCTCCCATCTAGGGCGTTGGATGCCAGATGCTTTTACAGGCCTATTTAGGCTCATCCAATCCTCCCATCTAGGGCGGTGGATGCCAGATGCTTTTACAGGCCTATTTAGGCTCACCCAAACCTCCCATCTAGGGCGGTGGATGCCAGATGCTTTTACAGGGCTATTTAGGCTCATCCAATCCTCCCATGTAGGGCGGTGGATGCCAGATGCTTTTACAGGCCTATTTAGGCTCACCCAAACCTCCCATCTAGGGCGGTGGATGCCAGATGCTTTTACATGCCTATTTAGGCTCACCCAATCCTCCCATCTAGGGCGGTGGATGCCAGATGCTTTTACAGGCCTATTTAGGCTCATCCAATCCTCCCATCTAGGGCGTTGGATGCCAGATGCTTTTACAGGCCTATTTAGGCTCACCCAATCCTCAAATTATGCCCACAATGATTTTTAGCCATTAGCCCCCTCAGCCGTTTCTCGTTTGAGTTTTTTTAATGAATTTTCTGCATAATTTCTTCTTCAAGTATCATGCCAATAGTCGCCGTAGGCGACGGCGAAGCTCAACCTAGTCCATATATATAATAGAGGAGCCTGTCCTGTGAGTGAGCATTTCGCGCGCCATGAGGGAAGCTTCTGGTGAGGAGTTAAGAGTGTTATTGGGTAAATCAGGGCTGGGGAACACGATTTTGAAAGGAACAGCTTGCACCGATCACGGGAAAGTGCTTAAAACATCGAAAATGTGACTTTTATCAATGTTTTGCAACTGCGCAGTTTTGAAAGCTACTCATTGAAGTGAAGTTTTAGCCATTACACATAAATATTCCCAAACAAATAAGCCTCGAACCTCTTTGGCAACCTAACCCCACTCGGGTTGGGTGCCTAATCTTTGAAGTCCCTTGAGGACAGCCAGGTGTTTGCTGTTACATTCACTTGGTGTGGCTGTAATTTGGCCACTGGGTGGGGTGTGGTTTGTAAAAGAGTCAAAAGACCAAAAAAGAGGCAAACGCATGAAAAAAGCTGAGCACCCGTGTAGCGGGACCCATGTAGCCCAATCAATACACATTATGTGGTTATTAAAAGAGTCAAATGACCAAAAAAAGGCAAACGCATGAAAAAAGCTGATCACCCATGCGGCATTTTCCCAACTTTCTTTTCCATTTTCTTTTCAAATCTGTCGCCATCCCTTCCTTTGCCTCCTTTCCCTTCCAATACTCAATCAATTGTCTCCATGCTCCATTCCAATTTCCTATCTACAAACCAAAAAACAAACCCCCAAACTATAATTTTGGGTCCATTTTGGTGCTTAGATGATTTCAAAAATCAGTGTCCCGGATATAAACAATATTTAGAAATTATGGAAATATAGGAAAAACCTCCAAAAATCACCAAAAATAACCATTTTTGCCAGGTTTTGTCAAAACTTTTTTTTTCGAGTCCAACTGGCCCCCAAAAACATCCAACTATCCCCCAAAAATGAAAACTTATCCAATAATCCCCCCTTTAAATTATTTAAACACATCAAAACTATTTTTTCGATTCCAACTATCATCCCAAAACTTATCCAATTATCCGCCCAAATGAAACCTTCTCCAATAACCCCCCCCCCCCCCCAAATGATTACTTATCCAATCCCCCTGCGCCAAATGAAAACTTATCCAACTACTCCCCCAAATGAAATCTTATCTACTTATCCAAAAACGTGTTGGAGGATAGTGGGAGAAAGCCAAATGAATTGTAGTAAAACTCCTTACTGCAGCCGGCTTTCTATTACCAATTTGAACTTTTTGTTATCCATAATTTCTGTACCTGCTTCCTTATAGTCGCGGAAGGCGACGGCGAAGCTCAGCCTAAATCCTACAATTCATTTGCCTTCTTTTTATCATCAGATTGCACCCCAGCCGTTTGCCCTGTTTAACCTTGTGGCCTCCCCCATTCGTTTGCCTCCCTTTCTGCAAATCCGCATTTTTTTGGTTACGATTTTTTGTTTGTAATTTGGAGCCCTTCCTCAAATGAAATCTTATCCAATTACCCCCCCCCCCCAAATTTAAGGACGCTTTAAACATGGTAAAACGCATCAATATTACTTTTTTTAGAGTTCAACTGTCCCCCCAAAAAACATCCAACAAAGGAAAACTTATCCAATTATCCCCCAAATTTAATGGAGATTTAAACATATTTAAACGCATCATAACTTTTTTCAGTAACAACTGTCACCCCCCGAAAACTTATCCAACTACCCCCCCCCCCAAATGATAGTTTACCCAATTACCCCCATCCCAAATTGAAAACTAATCCAATTTTCCCCCCGTGCCAAATGAAAACTTATCCAACTACTCCCCCTAATGAAATATTATCCAATTATCCAAAAACGCGATGGGGGATAGTGGTAGATAACCAAATAAATTGAAGTAAAGCTCCTTACTGCATCCGACTTTTATTACCCATAAAATTTGTAATTCTGGTCATCAGTAATTTCTGTAGCTGCTTCCTTATAGTCGCCGTAGGCCTATTTAGGCTCACCCAATCCTCCCATGTAGGGCGGTGGATGCCAGATGCTTTTACAGGCCTATTTAGGCTCACCCAATCCTCCCATGTAGGGCGGTGGATGCCAGATGCTTTTACAGGCCTATTTAGGCTCACCCAATCCTCCCATGTAGGGCGGTGGATGCCAGATGCTTTTACAGGCCTATTTAGGCTCACCCAATCCTCCCATGTAGGGCAGTGGATGCCAGATGCTTTTACAGGCCTATTTAGGCTCACCCAATCCTCCCATGTAGGGTGGTGGATGCCAGATGCTTTTACAGGCCTATTTAGGCTCACCCAATCCTCCCATGTAGGGCGGTGGATGCCAGATGCTTTTACAGGCCTATTTAGGCTCACCCAATCCTCTCATGTAGGGCAGTGGATGCCAGATGCTTTTACAGGCCTATTTAGGCTCAACCAATCCTCCCATGTAGGGCGGTGGATGCCAGATGCTTTTACAGGCCTATTTAGGCTCACCCAATCCTCCCATGTAGGGCGGTGGATGCCAGATGCTTTTACAGGCCTATTTAGGCTCACCCAATCCTCCCATGTAGGGCGGTGGATGCCAGATGCTTTTACAGGCCTATTTAGGCTCACCCAATCCTCCCATGTAGGGCGGTGGATGCCAGATGCTTTTACAGGCCTATTTAGGCTCACCCAATCCTCCCATGTAGGGCAGTGGATGCCAGATGCTTTTACAGGCCTATTTAGGCTCACCCAATCCTCCCATGTAGGGTGGTGGATGCCAGATGCTTTTACAGGCCTATTTAGGCTCACCCAATCCTCCCATGTAGGGCGGTGGATGCCAGATGCTTTTACAGGCCTATTTAGGCTCACCCAATCCTCCCATGTAGGGCGGTGGATGCCAGATGCTTTTACAGGCCTATTTAGGCTCACCCAATCCTCCCATGTAGGGCGGTGAATGCCAGATGCTTTTACAGGCCTATTTAGGCTCACCCAATCCTCTTATGTAGGGCGGTGGATGCCAGATACTTTTGCAGGCCTATTTAGGCTCACCCAATCCTCCCATGTAGGGCGGTGGATGCCAGATGCTTTGATTACCCATAAAATTTGTAATTCTGGTCATCAGTAATTTCTGTAGCTGTTTCCATATAGTCGCCGTAGGCGACGGCGAAGCTCAACCTATCTCTATATATAAAGCAGGAGCCTGTCCTGTGGGTCATCACGGGGAGCACTCCAACTACAGCCTCTGCATGGGAAGTAAAGATGGTTTTGGGTAAATCAGGGTCGGGGAACACGATGGAGGTGGTGAGAGCTTGCACCGATCACGGGAACATGGTTAAAACATCAAAAATGTGAGTTTTTCTAATGTTTTTGAACTGCGCAGTTTTGGGAGGCTACTTATTTTGACTAAGTTTTAGTCATTACACATAGGATTCCATGCAGCTAGAGAAAACCTGACTACCTCAGAGGCGTCCTGACCTTTAGTAGACTGCCTAATTTTTGAAGTCCCTTGAGGACAGCCAAGTGTAACATTCACTTGGTGTGGCTGTAATTTGGCCACTGGGTGCGGTGATCCTCAAAAGAGTCAATAGACCAAAAGAAGAGGCTAATGCATGAAAAAAGCTGAGCACCCGTGTAGCGGGGTCCATGCAGCCCAAATCCATCATCATCATTAACCTAAGTCGTATCATTAAATGTTGCCTCCCGTTTATAAACTTCCCCTTTCAAGTTCTTGAAGCCATTTGCCCCTTGCCTTTTGCTTTCCTTGTTGAGCTAACCCCCCATTTCGAATAATGCAATTACTAAATTTTAGTAACGATTTGCCCCCCAGTCTTGATCCCCCGGCCATTCTCCCCAAGCCATTCGCCATCTCCCAACCATTTGCCTCCCTCTCTGCGAATCCTTTTCTGAATAAAATAAAACTACAGCTTACAGCTTACAAATGCATGACAAAAAGCTGAGCACCCGTGTAGCGGGACCCATGCAGCCCAATCAATCCATTTTCTTTTCAAATCTGTCGCCATCAATCAGCACTATACCAGTCAACGGCAACATGCCCGAACGTGCGAATATGCCTTGCTTGTTCGTGTTCGGGTTCGCCGAAAATGCCCACGAACGGGCTCCGAACGAGCTTTTGCCGAACGCGAACGCGAACCTATTGCGAACGAGGCATGTTGAGCTCGCGGGCATTTTTTCGCGAACATGCTCCTGAATCAGGTGGGATAGAGGGAAAAAAGGGTGGGAAGCAGTGTGGGAGAGGCCAGGCAGTGTAGGTATGTATGTCTCCTCTACATACGCGTCATTTTGTCACCCCCCTAGGGCCTTTTTAGGGCCTTTTTAGGGCCTTTTTTATAGGGACTAATTGGCCATTTGTTGCAGCTAAAAATTAAGAAATGAAGAAGGCGCAGTGCTCGCAGTCACAACCGCAGGGCCGGCCCAGGTCTCCTCGGCTGGTGCCTCTGCGGAACCTGCTGAATCGATCGAGGCGTCTCTGCCCCTACAAGGAGTCTCTGACACCACCCACACCGTCTCCACCGTCTCAAGCAAGCTCAAGTCAGCGCTCCCAGTCTCAAGGCCGTCAGCAGCAGCAGCAGCGGGTGACAGCGCCCACACCGTCTCCACCGTCTCAAGCAAGCTCAAGTCAGCGCTCCCAGTCTCAAGGCCGTCAGCAGCAGCAGCAGCGGGTGGAAGCAGTGGACGAGGAGGAACTTCTAGAAGCTACGCAGCCTGAGCCAGATCCCGAGGAACCAGCTGAGATGGAGGAAGTTCCAGTGGAGGACGAAGGCAGAGCGGGTGCGGAGGGTGACGGGTTGGAAGTCGTTGAGCCTGCTCGATGCCAACAAGGGACACTGCCGCCTGGCTACTCAACCCCCGTCCGCAAGGTCATGAACGCTCCAAGCCGCCAGAAGTCCGCGTTCGACGGTGGCGGGCGGAGGGGACGTCGACTTGGGAGGGCTGGGAGAGGGGGCCGGAGGTCCCTGTCCTTCGGTGGTGGAGGAGACGATGCCGCCGGCCTTGTTCTCTTCGTTTCCGCTGCCGCAGAGTTCCTCGAGCCAGATGAGGTCGTCCTCCTTGGCGAGGATGACTCCAATGCTGGCGTTGGCGTCGATGGCCTGGTGGATGGCGAACTTGAGCTCCTTGATGGCGTCCTCCCCGTGCTCCTCCTCCAGATCCAAGACGGCCCCTGCCGCGCTCTCCAGCCGTCCGTCGATGCGCTGCATCAGGAGCTTGATCTCGGTGACGCGTCCCTTGTCCATGGGCATCTTCTCGGCACTCCTTCACTTCTCTACTAACTGTCTCAAATCAGAGCCTCAGACACGAATGAATGCCTCTCTCAGAGCAAGAGGAGGCACCCCTGTGTTGCCTCACCTACCGCAGGCCACCCCCAGAGGACGCAGAAACAAGCGCCAGCTCAAAAATGTGTCAAAAAACGCTTAAATCTAATTTTTTTTTAGCAGGTTCGGAACATGCCCATGTTTGGAACTTGCCCCTCAACACGAACGTAACATGCCTTTTTTGTGCGAACCGGCATTCGCGAACCGGCCCCCGTTCGCGTTTGAGGGATCCCGGACCATGTTGCCGTTGACTGCACTATACTGACCCTAAATACTTTGTCTCCTTTCCCTTCCAACACTCAATCAATTGTCTCCATGCTCAATTGCAATTTCCAATCTACAAACCAAGAAACAAACTCCCAAACTATTTGCCTACTCTCACCTGCTTCATTCCAGTCCCCAAGCCCTTGCCGGCATGTTACATGCAAATCCTTTGCCACATAACAAAAATTTGTCTCTTTGTCCCATACCAGCTCGCCATGCCCCATTCAAACTATTAAATATATAGTTTTATTAATTTGTACTTTTTTAATAGTTTTGGGTCCATTTTGGTGCTTAGATTTCAAAAATCAGGGTCCCGGATGTAAACAATATTTAGAAATTATGGAGCTATAGGAAAAACCTCCAAAAATCACCAAAAATAACCATTTTTGCCAGTTTTTGTCAAAACTATTTTTTTCGAGTCCAACTGTCCCCCAAAAAACATCAAATTATCCCCCAAAAATGAAAACTTATCCAATAATCCCCCTTTAAAATATTTAAACACATAAAAACTATTTTTTTCGATTCCATCTGTCATCCCAAAATTTATCCAATTATCCGCCCAAATGAAAACTTCTCCAATAACCCCCCCCCCCAAATGATAACTTATCCAATCCCCCCCGCACCAAATGAAAACTTATCCAACTATTCCCCCCAAATGAAATCTTATCTAATTATCCAAAAACGTGTTGGAGGATAGTGGGAGAAAGCCAAATGAATTGTAGTAAAAACTCCTTACTGCAGCCGGTTTTCTATTACCAATTTGAACTTTTGGTTATCAATAATTTCTGTAGCTGCTTCCTTATAGTCGCGGTAGGCGACGGCGAAGCTCAACCTAAATCCTACAATTCATTTGCCCCCAACCATTTGCCTTCTTTTTATCATCAGATTGCACCCCAGCCAGCCGTTTAACCTTGTGGCCTCCCCCATTCGTTTGCCTCCTCTTTCTGCAAATTAATTGATAAACAAATTCATTCTGGTTTGGCCTAATGCGGCAGCATCCGCATTTTTTGGTTACGATTTTTTGTGTGTAATTTGGAGCCCTTCCCCAAATGAACTCTTATCCAATTACCCCCCCCCCCACATTTAAGGACGCTTTAAACATGGTAAAACGCATAGATACTACTTTTTTTAGAGTTCAACTGTCCCCCTAAAAACATCCAACAAAGGAAAACTTATCCAATTATCCCCCCAAATTTAATGGAGCTTTAAACATATTTAAACGCAGTCACCCCCCGAAAACTTATCCAAGTACCCCCCCTCAAATGATAGTTTACCCAATTACCCCCACCCCAAAATGAAAACTTAACCAAATTCCCCCCCGCACCAAATGAAAACTTATCCAACTACTCCCCCTAATGAAATATTAACCACTTATCCAAAAAACGCGTTGCGGGATAGTGGTAGATAACCAAATAAATTGAAGTAAAGCTCCTTACTGCAGCCGACTTTTATTACCCATAAAATTTGTAATTCGGGTCATCAGTAATTTCTGTAGCTGCTTCCTTATAGTCGCCGTAGGCGACAGCGAAGCTCAACCTAGTCTATCCAGTATATGCAAGCTAAGCCTTGTCTGTAACGAAGGCACGCGGCGCAGTCCCAATTTTGCATTTTTGGCACTTTAATCATGCTTTTAGGGTAAATCAGGGCTGCCGAAACTCAATCAGAACTCCCCCAGGTTGCAAAATTTGTTTTTATACCTCGAAAATGGCAATTTTGTTCAATTTTAGGCCATTTTTCGGGCATTATGAATCTGCGCAGTTTGGCCAGGTACCCAACGGAGTAAGTTTTCAGGGATTCTTAAACATGACAGTGAGCACTACGAAGAACAGCTATCTCATTCTAACAGCTACCTCATTTGAAGCAATCATCTTGTAAAGAGCCAGTCAATTTGAAGTTTCTTAACAAGAAATGAACCAACTGCGGAGGTCATGCCTGCAGCTTCTGTGGAAATTTCAGTACAATTTTCAGGACTGTTGAAATTTTCAGTACAATTGTAAGAGTTTTGTTGAAAGAAAAAATTGACTGCGCATTAAACTTTTAAATATTTATGAATGCGGATCTGAACAGCTAAACACAGTAAATGAAACTGCTATGGAAACTTGTTAGATTTTTTGTAATCGTTCTAATTAATATTTAATAAATCGTTTTACTTTTAATTAAATAATCATTGCATGCATAGATTTAGCTGGAAACATTAAATGCTAAATTCAATAAATACATTGAAATAAAATTTAGATAATTATTAAAACTATTGCATAAACTACACAAACTGATTGCTCTATGACAGTTAAATTTTCAATTCAAGTTTAGAATGTATTTAAAAATAGCGCATGAAATGAAAATCAAAACAACGAATTGGCAAAATCTAAACATTAAACTTTCAAATGATTAGAGAAAAGTATTGCATGAAAACTAATAATTGACCGAACAAAAATAGCAGTTTTGCTGTTAATAAAGAATCAAAATGATGTAATTATGCAATATACGATAAAAATACGTAAATAGAGTATACAGATGAGATGCAACGTGATGAAAAAAATTAAAGGTTGCAAAAACATTAAACCAAAGCAAAAAAAACACAGTAAGATTAGTAAACCAAAGAAGAAAGCAGATCGTGATGAAAGCATATTGCATTTAGAAAACCAGTTAAGACTTAAATTTCTAAAAAATAAAGAATGATAAGTGAGTTAGACAAAAAAATGCATAAATGATTTGCTACAAAAAATAATCAATAACATTTAACATTAAAAATCTGACAATACTTAAAAAGGTCAAAACCTTTTTGAGAAAAAAGAGATATCAATATCATATCGAATAATAACTATATTGAACTAAATATTTACCACTAAGAATTTTTTAAAAAGAAATAAGCACAAGAAGTAATTTAATTAAAACCTACTCTAAAGAATTACTAGAAATAATGATGTGCGCCGCAGGCCTCTCCCAACCTAGTCCATAAATCTAATGCAGGAGCCTGTCCTGTCCGTAAGCATGGCGCGCGCCATGGGGGATGCTTCCTGTGATGAGATGAGAGTGTTTTTGGGTAAATCAGGGTCGGGGAACACGATTCTGCGATTTTCAGCTTGATCTGAGCACGGGAAAGTGCTTAAAACATCAAAAATGTAAGTTTTTTCAATGTTTTGGAACTGCGCAGTTTTGGAAGCTACCCAGGTGTGCAAAATTTCAGTCATTACACATAATTATTCCCAAACAAATAAGCCTCGAACCTCTTTGGCAACCTAACCCCACTTGGGTTGGGTGCCTAATCTTTGAAGTCCCTTGAGGACAGCCAGGTGTTCTATTCACTTGGTGTGGCTGTAATTTGGCCACTGGGCGGGGTGGGTTATCAAAAGAGTCAAAAGACCAAAAAAGAGGCTGATGCATGAAAAAAGCTAAGCACCCGTGTAGCGGGACCCATGCAGCCCAGAACCTGGCTATCATTTAAACCTTTAAAACATTTGAAGCCTCCAGAATTTGAATTAGTATAATTGTCCTCAGTAAATAATCCTTAGTTTCCCCCCATCCCGGCAAGCAATTCACCCGCCCACCTTAGCTTGCCCTCGCTCGCCACGCCCTTCATACAACTCTCGCCATCATCATCAACCCAAAAAACCTTCACCATTATTTCCCTCACGGTTTGCCCCATCAACCATTTGCCCTTCCCTAACCATTTGCCTCGCTTTCTCCAAATCTATTTCAGAACCCCCCCCCCATTTGAAGACATCATAACCAAAAAGCTATCTAAAATTTAGTTGAATTATCCCCAGAATTGCCGTTTGTTTTTCCCTAACCATTCATTTGCCTCGCTTTATCCAAATTCTTTTCAGACCTCCCCTATTTGAAGACATCATAACCAAAAAACTCTAAATTTTAGTTGAATTATCCACAGAATTGCCGTTTGCTCTTCCCTAACCATTTGCCTCGCTTTCTCCAAATCCTGTTCAGACCCACCTCCTCTGTTCGAAAAGATTTTCTCAATTATTTGCCTCCCTTTGTCCAGTTATTTAAAATTATGGAAATATAAAAAAAATGTCCAAAAATCACCAAAATTGACCATATTTGTGAGTTTTTGGACACAAATGCAGAAGTAAGCGCACTGTTTTAAACACCCAAAAAAAATTTTGGTTGCGGAGGCATCAGCATATTTTCAATGAAATTTGTGTAATGTAAAACACTCCCCCAAAGGAAATCGCATGCAATTATCCCACCAAATGTTAAGGTGCTTTAAACATGTTAAAACGCAACATATCTTTTTTTGAGTCCAACTGTTCCCCCCCCCCCAAATATCCAATTATCCCCAAAAAATAAAAACCTTATCCACCTTTAAATTGTATAAACTCATCAAACCTATTTTTTCGATTCCAACTGCGCCCCCCCCCCGCGCCAACGGAGAACTAATCCTCCCATGTAGGGCGGCGGTGGATGCCAGATGCTTTTACAGGCCTATTTAGGCTCACCCAATCCTCCCATGTAGGGCGGTGGATGCCAGATGCTTTTACAGGCCTATTTAGGCTCACCCAATCCTCACATGTAGGGCAGTGGATGCCAGATGCTTTTACAGGCCTATTTAGGCCCACCCAATCCTCCCATGTAGGGCGGTGGATGCCAGATGCTTTTGCAGGCCTATTTAGGCTCACCCAATCCTCCCATGTAGGTCGGTGGATGCCAGATGCTTTTACAGGCCTATTTAGGCTCACCCAATCCTCCAATGTAGGGCGGTGGATGCCAGATGCTTTTACAGGCCTATTTAGGCTCATCCAATCCTCCCATGTAGGGCCGTGGATGCCATATGCTTTTACAGGCCTATTTAGGCTCACCCAATCCTCACATGTAGGGCAGTGGACGCCAGATGCTTTTACAGGCCTATTTAGGCCCACCCAATCCTCCCATGTAGGGCGGTGGATGCCAGATGCTTTTACAGGCCTATTTAGGCTCTCCCAATCCTCCCATGTAGGGCGGTGGATGCCAGATGCTTTTACAGGCCTATTTAGGCCCACCCAATCCTCCCATGTAGGGCGGTGGATGCCAGATGCTTTTACAGGCCTATTTAGGCTCACCCAATCCTCCCATGTAGGGCGGTGGATGCCAGATGCTTTTACAGGCCTATTTAGGCTCACCCAATCCTCCCATGTAGGGCGTTGGATGCCAGATGCTTTTACAGGCCTATTTATGCTCACCCAATCCTCCCATGTAGGGCGGTGGATGCCATATGCTTTTACAGGCCTATTTAGGCTCACCCAATCCTCACATGTAGGGCAGTGGATGCCAGATGCTTTTACAGGCCTATTTAGGCCCACCCAATCCTCCCATGTAGGGTGGTGGATGCCAGATGCTTTTACAGGCCTATTTAGGCTCACCCAATCCTCCCATGTAGGGCGGTGGATGCCAGATGCTTTAACAGGCCTATTTAGGCTCACCCAATCCTCCCATGTAGGGCGGTGGATGCCAGATGCTTTTACAGGCCTATTTAGGCTCACCTTATCCTCCCATGTAGGGCGGTGGATGCCAGATGCTTTTACAGGCCTATTTAGGCTCACCCATTCCTCCCATGTAGGGCGGTGGATGCCCAGATGCTTTTACAGGCCTATTTAGGCTCACCCAATCCTCCCATGTAGGGTGGTGGATGCCAGATGCTTTTACAGGCCTATTTAGGCTCACCCAATCTTCCCATGTAGGGCGGTGGATGCCAGATGCTTTTACAGGCCTATTTAGGCTCACCCAATCCTCCCATGTAGGGCGGTGGATGCCAGATGCTTTTACAGGCCTATTTAGGCTCACCCAATCCTCCCATGTAGGGCGGTGGATACCAGATGCTTTTACAGGCCTATTTAGGCCCACCCAATCCTCCCATGTAGGGCGGTGGATGCCAGATGCTTTTACAGGCCTATTTAGGCTCACCCAATCCTCCCATGTAGGGCGGTGGATGCCAGATGCTTTTACAGGCCTATTTAGGCTCACCCAATCCTCCCATGT